>JASSUY010027990.1:20800-50295 GCA_032466535.1 Forpus xanthops | reverse complement strand
CACGCTCTTCTCACTGTCCTGAGGATCTCGAATTCGACCATCTCATGATTGCTGCAGTCAAGACTGCCCTGGAGCGTCACATTTCCAATCAGCCCTTCCCAGTTGGTGAGGATGAGGTCAAGCATGGCCCCTTCTCCTTGTTGGTTCCTCAATTGTTTGCAGAAGGAAGTTGTCTTCCACACAACAGAGGAACTTCCTTGATTGCACGTGCCGGGCCATACCATCCCTCCAACAGGTATCAGGGTGGTTGAAGTCCCCCATGAGAGTAAGGGCCTGAGAGGATGAGGCTATTTCTATCTGTCTATAGAGTTCTTCATCCACCGAGTCCTCTTGGTCAGGCAATCTGTAACAGATCCCTACAATAATGTCTCCCACTGCTGTTCTCCCTTTAACCCTGAGCCACAAACTCTGTTGACTGCTCACCTGTCCCCAGACAGAGTTCCATACTCTCCAGCCTATTTCTAAATAGCAACTCCACCTCCCCATCTGCAGGGCCTATCTTTTCTAAAGAGCCTGTAACATTCCATCCCAACACATCAGTCACATGAGCCATCCCACCATGTTTCTGTGATGCCTATGATATCATACCCCAATAGACGTGCACACATCGCTAATTCCTCTTGTTTGTTCCCCGTGCTATGGGCATTTGTATAGAGGCATCTGAACTGAACTCCAAATGAAGCCAGTTCATTGGCTGGAGTGGCTAGAATATCTATATATTGCTCCTAGTATTTATTATAGATGCTGGCAGCTGACTGGGTGTGTTGGGATGGAATGATGTCCCCTTATTGGGTACCTTAAGTGAACTTAGTCGGAAAAAGAAGAAAAGTTAAGATGCCTCAGTATATTTTCCTATTACCAAGTAAGTCACCTTTGCTTGCACAGCACCTTTCAAGTATTGTCAGCAGAAAAAGGGTGATATTAGTGTTATCATATAGGACAAGCATATGAGAAGGATTGTTGCCAAAGGATAAAGGTGAGCCTGGATATTAAAGACTGACAAAAATTTGTGGATCCAGGGGGGTAAAATGACTTCTTTTGTTATTTGTGTTTGTTGTGTGCCAACAGGGGATGGGGTATTCCTGGAGCTGGGTTCCATGGTGTGTTACGGCTGCCCTTGAGGATCTGGTCATTCCCTTCCCATCTTCCTCAAGTCATGGAAAACGCAACATGAATGCCCCGTGTGCTTTCTTCTGGTCAAAATTACTTTTATTTATTGGCAACATCAGTGCATCATTGTCAAGGTGTTTTTTCTCCAGCATGCCTGTGGGATGCTCTGACATCCCAACCTGGGATGCAGAGGCAAGGAGAAGGACTTCCCGGGGCCTGAAGCAGGCCAGGGCTCCTTGTCTGGTCAGAGGCGCAAGACAATTTCTGTCAGGCCCAGCCGTTTATAAACCACCGTCCTTTAACACCCCGTCAGGAAAGGTACGAACACGCTCTGCTGGTTGTAAGGCCCCGTCTCCGCGGGGCTGGAGCGCCTCCTGCCATCACAAGGCAGAAGTGCAGGAAACCTGAGCACCGGCAACCGCTTCTCCCGGAGGGGCCCTTACCGGGAAAGAGGCGGAGCGCGACCCCGGCGGCTCACATCCCCTCGATGCGCCGTGCTGCCTCCCGCCACACCCCACCTTCCCGTGCGCCTGCGCGCCGCGTCCCGGAAGGCCGCCACGTCTACCGGAAGGTGGGGGTGTGCCGCCGAGATCGGCCCGGGACTCGTAGTGACTGCCGCTGCCCGATGCCCCCTCACAGCTGCCCTTGGGCCTGGGGTTTCCCGCTGGGAGGAGGTGAGGCCGGGCTGTGCTGAGGCCTCCGCCGCTCCTGAGGGCCGTCGGATGGGGTCAGGGCCAGTCCGGGCAGCCGTGTTACAGGGTGGGTGGGAAGAGGGACAGCGGATACGTTCAACATCGCCCTGCCGCTCGGCCTCGCCAGTTTCGGCGCTTCGCTCTTCTCGCTGTGGGTGTGCTCAGCCAAGCGACCCTCCACCAGCCTGGCCTGGGGTGGAGGAGCCCTTCCCGGGAGCTGGGGTGGAATCACACGCCTTCTGTGTTGTCAGTAGGCCCCTGGTGCAAGTGAAGGCAGGCAGCTATGCTCTCTGTTGGTGTCACAGAAGGGACAGCAGGCTGCAAAGTTTACAGGGGAGAAGTGCCTTCATTTGCCCTGGATTATAAATCAGCAGGCCAAACATTGAAGGCATTGTTGTTATTTGTCCTTGTAATAAACATCTGGCCTCTTTTTCTGCTCCAGCCAAGTCTGGTTTTGTTAGGTGCAAGTAGACTTTGTTGTTGTTGTGGATTAGTTTGTAGGCTGGGTGCTCTGTAGCCAGAAACAGGTATGGTGACCTTTTAGCTAAACCTTGGTTTTGTCTGTTTACCCCAGGAATTGGTTTGGTTTATTTCTGTCAGGTTACCAAACAGTGAATACCAAGGGAGTAGGAGAAAAGTGTTAAGGTAATTACAGCTCTTAATAGATTAATGCAGCAGTTGCTTAGGTAACCCACATATCTTGCTTTATCAATAGCCAGTCTTGATTTGTAATCATTCTATGTTTTTTGCAGAATATGGTCCTGAAATTCTAATTTTAGAGAGTTTATCAACAGACATCCATCATGTCTTGGCTTGCTGACCTTGCTGGAAAGGCAGAAGATCTACTCAACAGAGTTGATCAAGGAGCTGCATCAGCTCTGAGCAAAAAAGACACAACCAACAGTGCCATTTATGATAATAGGAATTTGGACACTTCCAATGAATACTCTGAATTGCACCAGCATACTGGAGAACTGAAATATCAGGCACCATCCAAAGCATCCTTCATCTCTTCAGCAGCTGATAATATTAAGTATCAAAAGGCCACAATCCTAGGTGGAACAGCAAATGTTAAGCCAGCACGCAAGACATCTTCGGAAGTTGCACCTCCGGTAGAAAATGTTTCCACACCCAGAGCTGCCTCACATTTTGTGAGAAAAAAAAAGTCAGAACCTGATGATGAGTTGCTATTTGATTTTCTCAACAGTTCAGAGAAAGAGCCTAATGGAAGGATGGATTCTAAAAAAGACAAGAACAAGGCATCTGTTCTTCAAAATCATTCTCGGACTTCAGTCATTAATTCTGTGTCTACCAATACACAGAGTCCAAAAACTACTGAAGATAATTCCATTAGGAGCCAAGGCAATGGTAGTTAAATAATATTGAATCTAGATCTAGTTAGACCCAAGTATGTCTAGGGTAAGGCTAGGTAATGGATTTACTGTCACTTCTTGAAACATTTATTGCTAGTAGTATGTCAGATACGTGGACTGCAGTAGGGTTTATAACATTTTTTCATCACTGAGATAATCTTAAATACCATGCTGATTTGACAAGCGTAATTAATACCCAGATCTTTTGTGGTCTTGATCTGTCTGCTTGCTCCTGGTCACCTTGACCTTCCTGAGCTATTGTTTAACCTTGCATCAGCCCCCATACATCCCCACTTAGAAGTACAGGCACTGCTGCATTAGTTTAATCACTCAGGGGCCTTTACCTGTTGTTGCCATGTAGGAGAGTGACTTTCACTGCCTGGTAGATGGTGTTGGCTATTGGCTATTGCCCAGGGCACTGTATGAGGTGATGTGAGGTTTTCTTTGTAGAAGAGGAAGAAGATGTCAAACTTGCTTGTCCTGCAGAGTGGGAAGTTGGATGTGGATGGGCTGTTCTTAGAGCTGCAGGCATGAGAGAGCTAAGTAGGTAAAGCCTTTGGGTTCGCTGGAAGTGGTTCACTGCTGCAGTCTAAACCCAGACACCTGAAAGAGCCACCATGTCAAGTGATCAAAAGTCGGGGTATTCTCAAGTCAATGCAGAGAAGAGCTGTGTTTTCTATTAGACTGGCCGATAGGTACTTGGTCTTTGCTGTTGCTTTGCTACTTTACTCTTGCTTGTTCTGTACAATCGAAGCAAAAGTTTTTACTATCTCTTAATAGTAGTTAGAATACTTTTATTATTCAGTAATTTGAGTGTGTAAAACATTGTAAATGACATGTGTTTTCTTAGTACTTTAAGTATGCTGAAAAAATTTAGGCATAAAAAGGGGTGACTTCCAAAGATGTGAAAATTTCTGTATTTCTGGGTCTGTTAACTTTTCAGTAAGGCTTGCTACTACTAGTCCCAATTCAAATATGTTAAGCCTGGCTCTACGGCCTTGCTGATCGACCGTATGTATATTCAGCAAAACATTTGTTTTGCTTAGTGTTGCATGTTGAATTTTCTTCTGACAATTTTGGAGTGGAGTTTGCCTTGTGGAGGTGCCAAATGAGGAAGAACACAACTACAACGCAGGGCTTGAGCACACTGGTTTCAAAGTTTATTGTACAGTTATATCTGGAAATTGTGCACATGAATCAGGAGGAAAGAAATGACACTTCTTATAATTGTTTAAATAGGAAAGGGGTTTGAGAAAACTTGGAAGTAATACTGTCATTGGTGCTACTTGTGATGTGTTGCTGAGAATTAATATTCTGTCCCAGCTCCCTGAGCTCTGGGTGACAGGGGCTTTTGTGGTGGTGACAAAATGGAGTGGGTTGGTTGGTGATCACAAGGTGAAGTAAATGTGACAGCTAAACTACAGTCTTGCTTGGAATTAGTTGCTGTCTGTTCCCCAGGATTTTCAACAGTTGCTCAACTGGGGCATACTAAATTCACAAGTACATATTTTTTGATTGCCTGCTTGTTTGCTTATTGCATTGTGTTGTTCTATCTTAACACTGCTGCAAAGCTTCCAACTATCCGCATGCTGGAATCAATACTGTCACAGTGGTTGTACTCATTTCACAGAATTAGTCCACGATGCTGTTTGGTGCTTGTGTATGATGGGGAAAGGCTGTTGGTTCTTCCTTCATTGCAAGGGACCGTTGCTCAGAATACTATCAGGAGTCCCCTTACTGTTCTGAGGTTCTATTTTGGTTTCCAAATTGCAGTTTGTATTGGCAGAAAGCTTTTAAGAGTTTGACAGGCTATATCTACTTTATCTTTCTTATTAGAGGAAGAATAGTTCATGCTTCTGCTTCAAATCAATGCAACTTTATTTCTCTTAGTAAGTGGTTTTGAAAGTGCTTTGAGAGATTCATTAATACAGAATTATGATGATTTGACTAAAATTATTCTTGAAACGCTTTTTTACATA
Organism: Forpus xanthops; assembly: GCA_032466535.1. Classification (NCBI taxonomy): domain Eukaryota; kingdom Metazoa; phylum Chordata; class Aves; order Psittaciformes; family Psittacidae; genus Forpus; species Forpus xanthops. The sequence continues at coordinate 45,141 of JASSUY010027990.1, read as the reverse complement.
AAGATATCACGTTAAGCTTGCTATAGAAATAGCTTAGTGTAGTCATTTTAGCAGATCTTTTAAAATAAAATGTAAATCCTTCAAATCTTAAGGGAAACCCAGAACGAACTTGTACTAAATATTCCCCTAGTTATTTGCTGTGTATATTTATCTTTTCTGTTACTCTGTCAACTTCTGAAGACAGCTCTGGGCAGCATAGTCATAAAAAAGTGTCAGTGTTTTGAAATCCTGAATTTGGCATTATGGTAATAACAGCAAAGACATTTTTATAACTTCCATGTCTTTTCTTGCAGGATTAACAAAAATGCTGCATGATACATGTATACTCTAGAATAGTGTTTGGGAGAAGCAACTCCGTATTCTGTCTTGATATAGGCTATTATTATGCATTTAACTACTATTGCAGAACATGGAATTGCTGTTTGTATCATGACAACTTACAAGTACATATATTAGTTCTAATTTATATCTCTCTAACCAGAAACCCCGGACAGTTCAGATTCTGGACTGGGAGCACAAGGGGATAGCACGAAGGATTCATCATTAAGTGCAGTAACTAATCCTAGCCTTTCAGCTAATGATGACTTGAAATCACATGAGCTATCCAATCTTCGCCTGGAGAATCAGCTGCTGCGGAATGAAGTTCAGTCTTTAAATCAAGAAATGGCTTCGTTAATTCAGAGGTCTAAAGAAACACAAGCAGGTACTATGGTTTGGAAACTTAACTGTAATGTTACTGAAATGCTAGTGAACTAAAAAAACAATTCTATTTCCTGTTAGTGTTTTGTATTTATAATAAAATCTTCTAGTTAAATTTGCATGTGGCCAGGCAAAATACTTGGTTTCAGAGTAACGAGCTGGGCAGAACTAAAAAGCTTGTTCAACCACAAAGAGAATACAAATGTTGGTTGAAATTATGTGATCAATTTAGTTCCAAACCTTAAAACAGTGTTAGCAAATGCTGTCAGTGTTAAAATATTTTCCCTACATTTTAACAGCTATTGCAAAATACTAATAGTTTTAAATGAGTAAGTTCCTTCTGAGTACTTCAGAATCTGTCTGTTTGTAGGTCATAATTTCTGATTATTGATACTAAAAAAATAAAATCCAGTAATTCTGTATGACTTCACTAGCTCTTCCAAAGCCAGATGAACTGACATATATGAAAGAAATAGATATAAATGAAACACTTAATGGTAAAACTTTGAGCAAGCTTCTGCTGTTAGGCATACAACTGTGAGACAACATGTTTTTTTCAAATTAACTGTATAAGCCAGAGAATTTTAATTTCCACTGAAGCTTAGTATGTGATGTTTGGTTAAAACCAGAAGCCTCTCTAAGTATTTAAGCATTATTTCAACACCGGTGTGTTTTTTCCACTGGCTTTAGGTTGAGTTTGTTGTCCCATTGAGTTGAATGAGATGCTTTATGTAGAAGTTTCCTAAAGCTTGCTTGCACAGGGGTATTTGATAGTAGTCCATTGCAAGGGGTGGGACAGGTAAAATTTGTCATTTGCAGTGTGCCAGAGAATGAAATGCCTGGTTTAGGATCACCTGCAAAATTTTAGAGGTTATGCTCTGACAGTCTTGCATTTGTTACTTCTTGGTAGCTCATAAAGTTCCAGTGTTCAATCAGGTTGTATTTAATTTCTTTCTTTAGAAAGTGTCATGTGTGCATCCTGACCTTGCAGTAGCTACTTTCATAAACTTCAGAGAAACTTCTTATTTTGTAGAACTGAACAAAACCCGGGAAAGGGTAGAGAAGTGGAATGTTGACCATTCAAAGAGTGACAGGATGGTTAGAGAACTTCAAGCTCGAGTTGATGATCTGACAGAAGCTGTTGGTGCTAAGGATTCACAGCTAGCTGTGCTGAAAGTACGGTTGCAAGAAGCTGATCAGCTGTTAAGCGCTCGAACAGAGGCTTTGGAAGCACTGCAGAGTGAAAAATCACGGTACATCATAGTTCTGTACTTCATAATTCTGCAACTAGTAATGAGCTCGAAAGTTCAAGGTGGATAATTTAGTCTCTTTAAGAATAAAAATGAATAATCAGGAAAGAGATTGTATGAAGATTTGAAATATGAGGATTAAAATTTACTCTAAACCTGCTGTATTATAGCTAGCAGTGGGAACAGGGCAAATGACTATTAAATAGGGGCAGTTGTTACGTGATTGTTGAAAACCATTTCGTATAACTATGTTTATGTCAGAGGCCTGAGGTTGAAGATCTCTAGAAAAATGGCTGTGTCTTGAAAAATATGTTTTCTTATCCACAAATAGAACGCTTTTTTGACTTCCTTCAGTGCTGGGATATGAATTGGCAGTTGGATACTCTAGAATATAGGTCAGGGAGCAGACCCAGATCATTAACTCCAGCTTGCACACCTGTAGACAGCCACATTCAGTGATTTACTGTGTAAATTTTCAGAACTGTTCTGAGAATCAGATAACTGTATTTCTTCCTGAAATTTACGTGTTTTTTTTTTTTTTTCCCAAATTAATGTGTGTATTGCTTTCCCAGGATAATACAAGACCACAGTGAAGGGAGCAGTTTGCAAAATCAAGCCCTTCAAACTCTTCAAGAGAGGCTGCGTGATGCAGATTCCGCACTCAAGCGAGAGCAAGAAAGTTACAAACAAATGCAGGTTAGACATGAAGAGTAAGGAAGAGTTTCAGGGACTACTTTTGAGATCAGATTGTGAGGTTCTGACAACTTTTTCTTCCCCTTCAGTTCCTGTTCAGGGTACTAAGTGCTTGGAAGGATGTGCTGCCTTCTGTACTAAGCATCCTTGTGATTCTAGTTTACTTCTTAAGTGGGTTTTCTTGCAAGCTTTTGATTAGAAGTCTTTGAGGGTTAATGCTGATAATATTTACTAGGTTTTTGGGTTTTTTTTTGTTTTTTTTTGATGCTAACTTTAATGTTAAAATATGTTTTAAAACTAAGTCAGTTGTCAGTTTGATTTTCCATGCTATGTTGTTACACAACAAACTATTAGACAATTTTAATATGCAACCTTGAGCTTATTAAGTTGGACAGTAACTTCTATGGCCAGTATGTAAGTACAACATTGCTAGAGACTGCTTTCCACACTTAGCTTGGCCTTTGTTAGGTATAACAGGATCTTTTAAATCTTTATCGGTGTCCTTTTGTTTTTTGTTTTAAAGTAAATCAAAATTCAGCAGATTACATTTGGTAATATTTTTTGAGGGGAAAGCTTGCTTTTGTTTAACAAAGATGACTGTTATTCCCTCACTATATCTGGTGAGGGAAAGAAATTGATATTTTTACTGATATTATTTAGAACTTGCTTAAGCAAACAGGGTTTCCTTCCTTTTAGCACTAATGCATCTTTAAGTTGGAGGTGGTAAATATAACATGTTGTCGTCTGGTTTTGTCTGTGTTGTCAGCTGCTTTTAATCTTTCTTTTTTCCTTTCCAGGTTAAGTTCAGACTGTTTAAACACAAAGTATTGTTTCTTTGTTGCTAATAGAATGAGTTTGCCGCTCGTCTAAGTAAAATGGAAGTAGAACGTCAAAACTTGGCAGAAGGGATCACTGTAGCAGAAAGGAAGTATTTAGATGAAAAGAGGCGAGCTGATGAGCTTCAGCAGCAAGTCAAAGTAACTAAAAACCACCTAGAATCTGCGAAACAGGAAATGACAGACTATAAACAGAAAGCTACTCGAATACTCCAAGTAAGCATGTCTGTAAAGAAATCCACTTTGATATGTACACAACTTTTTTAAGGTGTTATGCTTCAAATAATCCGTGTTTTGCTTTTTTTATTGTGACCTGTAATAAATTTTAGGGCATATCTGTAATAATGTCTATACAGATCAGCTACCAGTCTGCATTTTGTAGATTTCAGTTTACATGTAGAGTTAAGTAACTGAAATGGAAGTTCAGGTCCTGAACTTAAAAGTACCAAGTGAACCATTGCTCTTGCTGTGCTACGTTGGTCAATGTGTTTGGCATTCAGGAGTCCAGTCTTAGGTGGACAGACAGGTGTAATCTGCAGTCTGTTCCACACCCAGTACTCTTGAGTCAAGAATATTGTGCTGTTCTGATTGAGGCTGAAGCATAGTATATAATGGATACATATGTGTAAACCAAAGAAAATACTTTTTTATATTCTGAAAGGTTGCATGTGATGAACATTTTATAAACAATGATAAAATCAGGTATTTTTTGCAGACTTCTGTAATACTTAAGTTGTCAAGGATACCAGGTCCAAATGTGGTCAGTTTGAGTCTTGTTTAGAAAAGTTAGCAAAATGTTGAAAATAAAGCTCTCTGTTTAGAATAATTAATTTAGTCTGATATCCAAGGGCAGGTTTTAAGTCATCTTGATAAATGTGAAAAGCATGAGATTGACATTAGGTTGACTCTGAATAAAATGGTTTATCCTCTTTCCTAGTAGAGTTATGACTGTATTTTGTTCTTACTTGGCTTTGTTGGGAGGAAAATGGATGGGCTGAAAGGGGGTCAGTTTTGTCTTTAGTGTCTGTTAGTGTCTGTCTTCTCTCTTATGGTAGGTGGAAAGCTAAAATTGTTATCCGTTACAAGCACTTCTAAGGATAAAAGCTGTACTCATCTTAAGATAGCATAAACTTTCAGTAAATCTAGACTTATGGCATACAGGAAGTTAGAAAAATTTATCACTAGGGAAATATTTTCATTTTCAACTGCTTAGGGTCATTATTGTCTAGGTTAAAATAACAGGTTAAAAAAAAAAGCTCTTTTACTGTATTTCTATGTTAGAATTTTAGAGCAAAGTCATTTTGACATGTTCAGTTGAGCACTTGTTAAATACTTCTATAAATAATGCATTGATTTATTATTTCAGTCTAAAGAAAAGTTGATAAACAGCTTGAAAGAAGGCTCTGGTATTGAAGGCCTGGATAGCAATACTGCAAGCACAGTGGAACTAGAAGAACTGAGACATGAACGAGATACTCAGAGAGAAGAAATACAAAAACTGATGGGACAGATACAGCAGATGAGAACAGAGCTGCAGGTAGCTGTGGTTATATACATGTGTATTTGTAGCTAACTGTGCACAAAAAGCTGGGTTTTTTTGGTATGCTTTAAGGCTGTTGCTTCTACTGTTTATTTGACATGAGCAAAAGTTGGCTTCTTTTAATCCTAAAGCAAGACAAATGCTTTATTGATAGCCAGTTTCTTTCCATGTTCTCTCTCACCACTTCAGCTCATGGTGAGAGGAATGCTATAGATACCACTTCTTTCTTCCTTCGCTACTGTTTGTTTCTTTTGAGGGAAGCATTTCTTTCTAAACATGCGTGGCACTTCTGTAGAGATAACCTATATGCTTTTCTGCAAGGGCTACTAATCCTTGAAGCAGCTGTAATCTGAGTCATCTGCTAGCATAATTGGCTCAACCCAGCAGTTGCACGCAAGCCTACTTTACAATTTATACAGTAGAAAAGAAAAAGCAGAGACTTTTCATGTTCACAAAATGCGTTTATTTTTTTACTATATTAGTAAAAAGATACTGTACATAAAATGACCAAATTTATTAGTGCACTCTCACATTCATTTTCCTTTGAAGGAATATTGTAGATGCAATTTTTTTTTGCTGTTCCCTGTGGCACATTGCAGTATTGTTTAAACGTTAATGAAGTGATAATGTTCCTGTTCATTTCAGGATATGGAGACTCAGCAGGTGAGTGAAGCTGAGTCAGTGAGAGAGCAGCTTCAAGACCTACAAGAGCAAATAACAGCACATAAATTAGCCAAGCAAGAGGCAGATGCTGAACTTGAACGGCAGAAACAGGTAAGGAATTTTTGAAAGCTGACTGATAATATTGTAGGCCTTGCGGTGTCATCAGTAAAGTATTTGGATTAACGAGAGTTGTTTATGCAATATTTGAGCTGATTTTTTTGTCTAGCATTCCAAAGAATTCCCCAAAAGGTTAATGACCAAACAACCCCAACCTGTACTAAGCAATGGAGAGAGTCTTCTGGATGCTGCTGAAAAACAGAGATCACACTGGTGTGTTAAAGAATAAACACTAGGGAGTGCACAAAATTGATCACGATCTTAAATTTTATTCAGCAGAGGAACAATCAAGCAGCAGGGATATAGAAACATTGGTAACTTATTTATGTCAACAGGCTCAAGTACTAAAAGTAGTTACTCTGAAACTTCCTGTGCTCAATTACTACATAAGATGTAGCTTGTAAAACAATGTTACTGTAGTACCAATTCATAATTTTCTTTTAATCCACTTACAACTCAGTTATTAATCTAAATGTTGTTACTTCAAAACTGCTCTAAAAGACAAATTGTTGATAAAATTGTATTAATGAATTCTATCAGATGGTGTTATCTTTTTAAGCAAACTCCCTCTTAATTTAACCAATTTTGTGTTAAAAGGGGGGTGGGAGGGAAGGCAAACCTGTATTTCATATAAACAAACTTACACAGTAGAAATCGGACAAATGCTTTTCAGCATTAAAACATTTCTCTGTAAGAAAAAAACTCATGTTAGGAGAATTAATTATAAAGAGAGCAGGAGAGTACACGGTATCTGCTAGGAGCAATTTATCCTATAGGATTATCTGTCCTTCCAGAAATTACATTTTAATGAGATGATAGCAGCTTGAACTAATTAAAAGGCAGGAGTTGAGATTTACTCTTGATGGATAGCTGATGTTTATTATATCAAGGCAGATGGTAGATTGTATTTTGTTACTCCTGCCCTTCTGATGGGTAGATTTGAACCTAATACTAATATAGAAAAAGTGATGTGAATTTAAAAAAAAAAAAAAAAGCATTATCTGTTATTACAGAAACAGAAGTATTCCTGTCGCTATCATACATTCACATGTGCTTTCAAAGTAATTGTGTGCACTGATACTTGAGACCATTATGGTTTGTTCTATCTTGGAATTTAGAATCACAGGATGGTTAGGGTTGGAAAGGACCTTAAGATCATCTAGTTCCAACCCCCCTGCAATGGGCAGGGACACCTCTCACTAAACCATGACACCCAAGGCTGTGTCCAACCCAGCCTTGAACACTGCCAGCAATGGAGCATTTACAACTTCCCTGGGCAACACATTCCAGTGCCCCACCACCCGCACAGTAAAAAATTTCTTCCTCAGATCCAATCTAAACTTCCCCTGTTTAAGTTTGAAGCCGTTACCCTTGTCTTATCACTACAGTCCCTAATGAAGAGTCCCCAGCATCCCTATAGGCCCCCTTCAGATACTGGAAGGCTGCTATGAGGTCTCCACGCAGCCTTCTCTTCTCCAGGCTGAACAGCCCCAACTTTCTCAGCCTGTCTTCATACAGGAGGTGCTCCAGCCCACTGATCAGCCTTGTGGCCCTCCTCTGCACTTGTTCCAACAGTTCCACTTCCTTTTGATGTTGAGGACACCAGAACTGCACACAATACTCCAAGGGAGGTCTCACAAGAGTAGGACAGAGGGTCAGGATCACCTCCTTTCACCTGCTTGTCACACTGCTTTTGATGCAGCCCAGGGTACGGTTGGCTTTCTGGGCCGCAAGTGCACACTGCCGGCTCATGTTCATTTTATCATCGACCAGCACCTCAAAGTCCCTCTCCGCAGGGCTGCTCTCAATCTGTTCTCTGCCCGACCTGGAGCTGTGCCTGGGATTGCTGTAACCCAGGTGTAGGACCTTGCACTTGGCATGGTTAAACTTCATGAGGTTGGCATCAGCCCACCTCACAAACGTGTCAGGGTCCCTCTAGTGGCATTCCTTCCCTCCAACATATCAACCAAACCACAGAGCTTGGTGTCATCAGCAAACTTGCTGAGGGAGCACTGAATCCCACTGTCCATGTCACCCTGACAAAGATGTTGAAAAAGACCTGTCTGAACCCTGATCCCTGAGAGACACCACTCATTCCTGGTCTCCAGCTGGACACTGAGGCGTTAAGCATAACTCTTTGTGTGTGGCCATCCAGCCAGTTCTTTGTCCACTGAGTGGTCCACCTATCAAATTGATGACTCTCCAACTTAGAGACAAGGATGTCATGTGAGACAGTGTCAAACGCTTTGCACAAGTCCAAGTAGATGACATCAGCTGCTCTACCCTTTTCCATCAATTCTGTAGCTCCACCATAGAAGTCCACCAAATTGGTCAGGTTTTCCCCTTATTGAAGCCATACTGGCTGTCACCAAGCACCTTGTTGTTTTCATGTGCCTTAGCATACCTTCCATTTGAATTTGCTCCAAGATTTTGCCAGGCACAGAGGTGAGGCTGACTGGTCTGTAGTTCCCTGGCTCATCCGTTTTCCCCTTATTGAAGATGGGTTTTTTTGCCATAAGGTTTGAGACTGAAGGTAGAAAATAGGCAAAGGTGTTAGTTTTTTGTGCATCTCATGGTTTGAAGGGAGAGTGGATTTATCTGTTTACTGTAGCAACTGGCAGCTGAAGTGATACAAAGATTTGAATGCTGTCTTAATTTAAAAGATAAGAATGGCACGTCTTTGAGTTAAAATAGCTACTTAACTATGGGATTAAGAAAATTTTAGAGTTAGATTTGCTGTTCAGTAATGTGTCCCTTACTAGTATTCCTGCCTCGTTCATGTTGGCTATATTGATTAACCCTAAACTTTAAGGATGAATATTCTGAAGGTAAATATTTAAGGGAATATCTGTTGTCATACTGAATTATAGATAGATATGCCACTTCTAAAAACATTTCTAAAAGCTGGTATCTTAGATTAATGGGCTTATTTTAGGAACAGTTTTCTCCCACCCAATAAAAAGCTTTTCCTAATTATTTTTTTGTTGACACAGTTTCAAGATAGCAATATAGTAAACAGTATAAGGAAGATAAATCTTGGTCCTCATGAAATTGTGTGACCCTTAGTAGACTAGTCTGGATTAATATTTATTCAGACACTTAACTGAGATTAGATTTCAGTTTATATTTGAATGTTGCATGTTGCCTTCCTACTGTGACACTCTAGATAAGAGAATGTCTCTCAAAACACGTGTGTATTTTATTTGTAATTGTGATAAATTTTATAGGAACTCCATTATACCGAAGAAGAATTGTATCGAACAAAGAACACTTTGCAAAGCAGAATAAAAGACAGAGAGGAAGAAATTCAGAAGCTCAGAAATCAGGTACTGTGCTTGTATAGAAAATAACTTTCATCACTTTCAGTTATGGAGACAGATGAGAACTGTTATTTAATTTAGCTGTACAAAAGAAACATAAAGGCTTTACAAATGAGTTGGAGTACTTGTTTTCAGTAGAGAGTAAGGTATTGAGTGGAGAGAGAACAAGAAGGGGGAAACATGAAGTAGCCAATATCCTAATCTATAATAACGTGTGCTTTTGTCTTTGGGGAAGGGAAAAAATATTAACCTTTCTCAACTAGACCTGGTGGGGTTGTGCTGGATCAACATTTTTCATTTTGAAAACTTAAAAAAAGTCTTTGGCATTTGATTAGGTCATCATGACTTCTGCTAAGATACTTCTAACTGGACATAAGAACATAAGAAACATCCTACAGACTCGGTTATCCGCCTGGCCCACTGCTGTATCTTGCACAGTGACAATGGCGTTGGCATGTGAGCCTGGCCGCTTTCTTCACTCCCTTGTACTATCTCAACATCAGCAGCTGAATTAGGGATATTGGTATTGAAATCCCTACTAAATCCCACCAGTATGTTTATGGACTTATTTCCCTTGAATCAGTCTAATCGCTTTTGGAACCTTCTAATACTTGTCAGCTCCTACAGTCTTCTTGGGCAGCATGAGGGCATAGGTCTCGTTTTGTGCAGATTATTGTAGCATAAGGAAAATAGTCTATACATAAAATGATGGTCATGTATGATCAGCTGTGTAATTACAGCGTCAGAAGATTTGGAAACTGGTACAAATTTCTTGAGCCCTTTGTCAGATGATTCCTCTGGTAATGCTGACCTCAGGACTATCTGCACGTGCCATGGTACATGTGTCTGACTTGTGATTTTGATATCTCACTGCCTCTGCTTCCTGATGATTTTGTTTTCTCATTGTCGAAGCTATATCTTTGTGGTATATGATGCTACAAATGGCTGAAGTCCAAGGCTGTAGTGAATAGGCGAGCTATTGCACGTATGGCTAATCTGGAAATTCCCATTTGACTTAAATATTTTCTACAAATAAGTGATATGATCCATGTCTTCATTTGCTGTCCTTGCAGTTTCTATTTGCTAGTACAGTCATGTTTTCTGCCTCAGTGTTCCTTGATTCTTTTGCAATGTAACCTGCGTTTTCACCATTTTCATTCAAGGTTTCCTGTAGAATGGCATCTGATTCTCCTCATTTGTACTGAGTTTCCTTCCTCAGTTGAAAGCACTTCATATACTCACTTGTTTCGTGAAGTTGCAAGTATGAAAGCCAGACTGGATTATCTTGCTATTTTCATTCTTGCCATTTAAATTTAACTCTGAGACATAGCACTGATTTTTGTGATCAAACTTGTGTTTACACAAAAATGTTTATATGATCAGAGGTGAAAAACATAGGAATAGGTTTTAACATAGTTTCTTGTGTCATGTAAAATTTTGTTTAAGCAACTATGACAGTTAAGTTTCTTTATTGTGCTCATTGGTGATCATTTTGATAGTATTATTCCATTAAAATTCTGCAGTGGGGTAACTTGGTTCTTGAAGGGCTCAGATTTTTTATTTTGTAACATTTCAGTTGGTCAGGATTGAACTTACTCTGATTTTTTTTTTTCTTTGCTTTGTGTTTTTAGCTGACAAACAAGTCTTTAAGTAGTAGTAGTCAGACCGAATTAGAAAACCGGCTTCATCAGCTGACAGAAACACTAATTCAGAAGCAGACCATGTTAGAGAGCCTGAGCACAGAGAAAAACTCGCTTGTCTATCAACTGGAGCGACTTGAGCAACAGCTGAAGGCTATTCAAGGCACTAGTAATAATGGACCTTCCATTAATATGTCAGGCATTGACGGTGCTGAAGGTAAGTAAGGAAATACAATACTTAAAATCTGTCCCTTCTGCAGTTCAGGCTTTTATATTTCCTAATGCTTTTCCCTGAAAGTCTAAGCTTATAAGGATTAAAAAAAACTTGAAAATATGCAGTTTGTGGCAGAGACCTTGTCAACAGCAGTCAGTAGCATAAAAATAGTAAAGTAGAAGCTGTTTTTTGTGTGCTGATGACTAAATAAATATAATGCAGTCAGTTTTATATTTAATTCTTAATACTATGACATGGTTGGAACAAACATTTACAAATCCTAATGCAGGTGCAAATAAATCTCTTGGTGTTTAAACTGAATGTCAGAAACAGGATGTAGGGCTTGTCTTGCCACAGAGTTTAGGAGGATACTTCCTTTTGAAAGTTAATTAGAATTCTGGTTGAAATCAATTTGCTCCCTGATTGTTGTTTTTATTGAAAACCACCTTAAAATATAGTGGTTCCACTGAGGTTGATTTATCTGTACTGTGTAGCGAACACACGCTGTATCTGTAGGAGAACCTCAGCAGCTGATCCATGGTTTTAAGGTGTTACTTCCCAGAGTCAAAGTTTGTAATTTTGTGTATATGCTAAGTAACTCTTAAAGCAATGGAGCATTACTAGGAGGTGTGAAATGACAATCCAGACTTTTCTTTTGGGAGGAGAACTAGCAGATTGGAAATATACTTTCTTTTGGCTTGTTTTTAAGTAAATTTGGTAAGCTTAACTTCAGTTGCACACAGGCAGCGTTATCTGAGAATCTTGTTTCTTTATTAACAAAGTTGATACATAGTAAAAATGTAAGTAAATAGAAATTTTTGGAATATGCAAGTTAGTGTCAAAAATGCTGTCAGACTTCTGCTGTACGGGAAATAAAATCAAATGGAGAAACTGTGACCTTACCAAACTCAGAATTTTACATAGCTGATAATAGAGTTATTATTGGATGCTAGAATTAAGTATCAAGAAGTCCATCTAGTGAGCTATAATAAATTTTAAAAATATACTAAAGAAACATTTGACTTGATTGTAAGCTTATCAAGAATTCTGCTCTCCAAACATACTCCTCTGCCCCCAGAAAAATAGCACTAATAAATCAGATCAATCACTATTTGTATTACTTTTACATATCTTTGTTATACACTATCAATTCGGTTTACTTAAACAACAACTTAGCTGGTTTTAGACTAATGAGATTTTTTTTGATTGTTTTTTTTTTTTTTCCCTTCAAATAGGTGCTCGTATGCGTAATGTTCCTGTCCCGTTCAGTGACGTGGATGCTAACATGGCAGGAATGTATGGGAGAGTTCGCAAAGCTGCCAGTACTATAGATCAGTTTAGGTAAGAGTGTCCAAAGGAAATACATTTGTAACTACTAGAATCCTTTTGCAGCTTTCAATTGGCCCACCTTCTGTTTTCAATCACTTTTATGAAGGTAAAAGTGAAAAGTAATGAAGCTAAAGTACTGTATAAATTATTTAATATTGACCAAGTTCACTCATGCTTTCCTATAATATTAATATCCTTGGGCTCTTGCAAATTAAATTATTTAGGCAACACTCTTGTAGGTTTTGATATAAGAAAATCACTAAACTTTTTCAAAAGTAAAAAAACCCTGAAACTCCTAAACTTTTTCATTGCCATCTTCTAATTTTCTCACTTTGAGGCTTTGACCATGTCTGTGATAAATACTGTAATTAGTGGGGGAGTATCACAGATACTCTTTTACTCCCATTTAGGCATCCTGATGAAGACAAGTTTCTGGATTCTGATCCTGTGCAGCTGTTTACCTTGAAAGACAATCTATTTGAGGAATTAGTAAACAAAAATCATTCTGGATCTAGCTAAAGTCTTGGTTTAATCCTTTTTCAGATTAGGTTAATTGTCAGTATTCACGACGAAGGTCTGCTTCAAAAATTGAATCAAATACTAATAGAAAAGCAAGTTAGGTAGTACTTTATAATCCTTTAAAAGCAAGATACCTTAATAGAAAGTCCTTTGTGCTTCCATGGTACTTTAATTTCATTGCGAAGAATATTAGGATTTCCATGACTGTGACCTATTTTGTGACATTTTATTACTAAACTTTTTTGGCAGTATTATACTCACTTAAGTACATGATTTTTTTTTAAATTATGTTAACAAGCAACAGTGCACGCTTCTAATGCAGTATACTTGATAGCACTATAGCAGTAAGTAAACTTGGAAACCCTATGTCCTTCTCATTTAAAACCACTAGTGATGTGTTAGATTTTTCAAACTAATTCAAGGTTTTATTTGCTTAAGCTTTTTTGAAATGACAGCTCTTTCAAGTAACAAAATTTGACAAAAATATAGCATATTTGAATTTTAAAATGCCTGTACAACTCTTGAGTCTTAGCACTTTTTCAAGAACTCTGAGCTTAGCATGTAACAGAAAAGATACGAGAACATGTTTTCTGGTCTGAATTTGAACTTTCACTCCAGTTAAGGTCTTGAATACGTAAAGTAAAATTCAAATCAGAAAGAAAACCATGTGTAAAGCGGCAGCTGATCTTTATGAGCTTGTCATGATTGGAATGAGAGGAACAGTAGTTTGTTGTCCATTGTTAACTTCTGGATTTTGTGTTCTCTTGTGTAGCATTCGGCTGGGAATCTTTCTAAGGCGGTATCCCATAGCAAGAGCCTTTGTAATCATTTACATGGTGAGTAAGCTTTCTTTAAAGAGAGAAGCTTAATCAAGATTTCTACAGCCAGTTTATATCATATGTCTTAAATTGCAAGGTGTTTCATGTTCAGAAGGCTATGTAATTAACAACTGGGTGAATATTTTTGTAGAGCAAACTAAATAGGGCTTATATAACAGCATTTTGGAGTCATGGTGCTTCTCAGCTTTCAGTTTTTCCCAGGAATTCTTAGGATAGCAGTCTCAAAGATGTGTATGAAACAACCATTTGAAAGACTGTAGAAGCAGATTTTTAGTACTAAAATACAGAATTAATGACCTGTTGCCAAAGTTAACCCACCACAACTCAGTGCACTGCATTAGGAAAATGTATCTGTTACAGCTTTTTTAATGTTTGGCACTTTTCTTTTTGTTCAGTGTCTAATAATAATACATCTCTAGCTGTAAAAGTAGCAAGAAAGGTTTTTCTTGCTAAACTTAAACAGTAGAAAGTTACTCACCTGTACCAGGTGGATTGTCAGGCCAGCAAGTGATAAAAGTGCAATTCTTCCCTTTCCACTTGAGGGCAGATGTCTGTCAGTTGAAGTGACCTGTGATCAGGGAAGTGTGCAATACACCCTACTGGAAAGTGCTCCACTAGTTGAGCCTTTGAGTCTTTGAGAAAAAAAATCCACGTTGCTTGAAGCAGGTGTAAGGATTCCTCCGAACAGAGTTTCCAAGGACAGCTGTACCTATTTCAGGGTGTAAAGCAGGCAGACAAGCATGAATAAAGAAAACTGCAATTTCTGCTTGCAATCGCTTCTTCCAGCTATTAAATACTGGAAGAAACAGGGCTGTTTGATTCCTGACTTCTCTCTTTCTTCCTATTGATCACTTAGACTTATCAATATATGAATAAAATGCTTTGTACCAAAACGCTGAAAACTTACTGCTTAAGCTGCAGTCTGGACTGGAAAGCAGCAGTTGTTCATAGGAGCTGTATATTGAACAACCTGTGGCAGTTGCCCTTGTTCAGCTAAAACATTGGCTAGGACTTCTGTAACTTGAATGTTTAATTTTATTTTATTGAAAGAAACATGGCTTATGTATTCTGTCAGTTACCTCCATTGTTGCAACCCCAGCAACTTCTATTATAATTGGATAGGTTTAGCCAAATATGAGAATTAACATTCCCGCAGACTTCATAAAAATGCTTCAAATTGGTGCCTGTGGTAAGCATTAGGGAAGCAGAACTCAGCTGTTCTTCATACGCCGGTAGTAACCAGTTGGCACAGGAGCCTTACCAGTCACTTGAGGCAGATCGCATGATGTTCTGGCTGGGGGCTGGATATCAGAGAGAACAGCTGCAGTTATACTGGGCCATGAAGGAAAAGAGAAGTCAGAGGACATAAATGTGTAGGAAATCAAGCTGCTTTATTTTTGCTGTTTGTGTAAAGTCTTTAGTTTTCTGCAGCTGGCTTCTTCAGAATCTGACTCAACATTTCATTGCACAAGTAAGAAATCTGTTTTTTTAGGAGTATCTGTATAATAGGAAAAACACAGTCAGAACATTTCTACAAAACTAAGTTTTATTAGCTGTCATTGAGAGCTCTCGTACATAGTGCTGCTGTGAATGATGATTGACAGTGCTGATAAGTTCTCTTTCTTTTCCTTTCCCAGGCATTGCTTCATCTCTGGGTCATGATTGTTCTACTTACCTATACCCCAGAAACGTATGACAGTCCCAGTGGCAGATAGACTGAGACAGGGCCATAAGCTGTCCTCATGTGATTCGGAATGGGAGCATCTTTAGAATAATCAGTCCTGAAATATCAGCAAACTTTTCCTCGTAGTGTTTAGGAAGACTGAAAACCATCATGCCTGATTTATCACTACTTTTCAAATACGTGTATAAATATTACGTAGCTTTTTCAATTTACCTAAAGGAACTTCACTTTCCTGGAGAAATAAAGCTGTTAAGTTAAACTGTGGTTAGCCTTTAAATTTTTTGTAGGCCTTCTGGTGATTAGAGTAAAAGATAAGGCTTGTACCTATGAAGAAATGCAAGGATTTCTGACATTGCAGGTATACATGATACAAATTATTTTAGAGCATACTGGATGTGGGCTATGGTCAGGTAATGAGCTGTACTTAGCAATTTAAATAAACTTTTATTCTTTCTGGTTTCTTTCAGTCTGCTTTTGCACTTCTGTTTTTACCTTTGTAAATAGTAGGCTTTTCCTTAACGTATTAAAGTGAAAAGAAGGACAATGGATTGGTGCAATATCTTTTTGTACATAAGTTTAAAAACAAAATATTATGTATTCTTCTTAGCTTTATACTTCTAGCACAATAGATGTATCTTCCCTACCAGCTGAATAGTGGGGTTGCCTATTTACAGGCTGGTGGTTTAGCTTTATTACAGAAAGAGAGAAATGGTTTTGAGAAAGGTTTAAACTCTTCAGAAATAATGGTGTTTCGTTTTGCACTTGAACTTTATATATTTTAACTGCATTTTCTTATACCTCTCATTATTACATGTCTGAATCAGATCTTATATTCATTGAAATACTTATTTTCTAAAGCTTTGGGTACTTAATTAAAACTATTTCTATACAGAATTATCAAAACATCAAAAATTTATCATGTCTAAACACTTACCAACTATACTAATAAAAAACCTAATCCAATATTTATTGTAAAATCCATAATGCCAAACCTGCTGTAATAGTTCTATCACTAGACTGTGGCATTCTGTAATTATGAATTATCTATACACAATAATGCAAGGTCACTTTCTTTCCCTAGGGAATGCCTTGTTTTCGTGTGTGGTGCTCAAAGCTGAGTAATGAAAAGATGAGTGCAAGCAATCTATCACTCCTGCACTTAAAGAGTATAGCTCAGTTTTCATGTGTGTTGAGCACACTAGCTGTTAGGTCCTGTGCCTGGTCTGTCCTGCTAAGTCCTATGGAAATGTTACAGTAGCTGAATGATTGTATTGCTGCTCTGATTCAGATCTTGCAGAGAAAACTGGAATGTTTTGATGAACTCGGTAATAAAAGCATTTGCTGTAAGCTGTGTCCCTGTCCCAGTTATGGAATTTTGCCTGTTGCCTCTTTGAAGTTCTAATATTAAAGCCATATTTGAACCCCGGAGAGAGCCGATTGGTGTAGAAGATTGGGTTGGAGTCTTTCAAACAAACTTCTCCCTATACATACATGCTTTAGTTTGTGGGGTTTTTTTGGTTGGTTGGTTTTGGGGGATGGGCTTCTTTGGGGGGCGTGGGGTGTTGTTTTTCATTTAAAACCTCCAAACCACTGAATCTTTGGATGCTCCAGTATATTATGACAGTTCGGGGAGAACACTCTTAGCAGTATAAGCCCCTTAAGAGCTTTGCTGACATCACACTAATTGCACGTTTAGTTTTGCTTGTTTATTCCATGTTTTTTCTCCTTTTTTTTGGGGGGTGTTGGTTTTTTGTTTTTTTTTTTGTTTTTTTTTTTAAAGAGATCACCTTTTGGCATGTGCAGGTACTTTTTATGTAACCTAGTAAAGCCACTACAGTGCTTCTAGAATGTATTTATTTGCATTTATTTCCCCCCTGCTCCTTTGTGTTTGGTTTCCCTGCTGTGGTCAGAACAGTGTGCATTGTGCCGCCTCTCTGGAAAAGGGTGAGATGGGTGGCAGCAGGCTCAGGGGGAGCAGTGGGCAGGCCGCAGGCGAGGGTGTGAGCTGCTCCAGCAGAGGAGGCTTCAGAAGGATTCAGAACTTCAGTTCTTAAAGGTTTTATGCTAGAAATCTTACAGGGGTAAGCACTGAAAGATTCCTGCCGGCACGTGCCTTTGGACGAGGCTCTTGTCTTCCACTGGGCTAGGTAGTGCTGATCCCTGTGATGTCTTACAGTTGACAATTATGCCTCTAGTGCAGGTTTTGTTCTTGACCTCTCTGCGTGTATTGCGGTTTCTGTTTTTATTCATTGCCCATGAAACGATGTATAACGCACTTACCTTGTTGCAGCTTCAGTTCCCAGCATTGTCGTCTATTAATTTTCTTTCATTTTTCTTTTTTTTTTAATTTTAGAAATACATGTTAAAGAAGGACACAGCTGTTTCATACCGAAATATGCTCTGATTTTTGAAAGGTGTGACATTAACAACCAAATTGTGAATCAATATGTTTTTATCTAGTAAAAAACCTGAAGGTAGGTACCTTATAGTCTCAGTTGCTTGCCAGACAAAGGGATGTTCAGTTTGGAGAGTAATGTGGGATGAGGAGACAAATGCCACTGAAGGATATGCTACAGTTTATGTAAACACCTTTAAAGCATAGAACAGGTAGGAAAAACCTTTATTATGGTGTTAAACTGTTTCAGATCTATACAAGAAATACAAATAATTACTCCTTAAAGCTTTTTTTTAAACACACTGGATTTTTGCCCCCATAATTTATTTTAATGAGCTGCACATTATGTGATGCAGGAGCACACTCAGGCATGTGATGGAGTCTATCTGAATGTAAATGTCAAATATTTAGTTGAAGGGTAAGATACACTCCCTGCTTCCGATTAGTGATGCTGGGCTCCAGTGTCATCTCTATAGATTTGCAAAGTGGGCAGCAGCTATGGGTCAAAGGTGACATAAGGACAAGCAGCTCCTAATGGTGTCAGGAGGTTGCCTTGCTGGACAGATGGCTTTGGAGCGAAAAAGAAGCTTCTGTTAGCCTTCATCTTAAATGGCAGGAGGCTATTCCAAAGTGCTGAGGGTGTTCTTGAGGGATTATCATACTACTGTGCAGTTAAAGTACCCCAATTTCAGAGACCAGCTTAGTGATTTAGGGGGTTTAAATACATGTCATAAATGCTGAGCCTATCATTCCATGCTCTGTAGCCTAACACTAGAAATAAATGGTCAGAATAACTCACAGAAAATAGGAATCTCTATCTCACTGCCTTGAGAGCACAATATGCTACTGTGTGGCTGAAGAAAAGTCCTTTTTAATTTCTTTCTTTCTAGGAATGAAACTGCTCCAGGTGCCAAGTGTACGCCTTGAAAGAGTTAAAAAGGTGAAAAATGGAAAAGCTTGATAGGAAACATCTGGTTATTTGCTTATATTTATTTTCCCCTGCCCATTTGTGCTCATTTTCCATGCTGTGGTCAGAAGGATAGTGTGCACTGTGCCGCCTTTCTGAAAAAGGGAGAGATATGTCTCCTCCGAGATGACCAGCAGCAGGCTCAGCAGGAGCAGTGGGCAGGCTATAAGGTGAGGGTGAGAGCTGCTCAGGCATAGGAGGCTGCAGTGGGATGTGAGAGCAAGGTATTTATCACCTGGCATTTTACAGCCTAGAAAAGGCCCAATTCTTTCAGATGCTGGTCATCTTAGTATGTTTAATTAGGTAGATGTACTCAGTGCCAGATTTGGGTTTCTGTGAAAGAGAGCTTTATGTGAATACGCACAAGCCCTTGTGCAACAACAAACTCTTCTTTGCCACCTTGGTTTGCTGATATCTGATCTCTCTGCTTTATTTGCTGTGCTAGGTCAGCCGTATGTATACCAAGACTGTACAAAGGAAGTGACTTTATTGTTTAATTTCAGATAACATTAACAAGGGAAAAATCAGACTTGCACGCTAATTAATTTACCAATTTCTCATCAGTATAGATGAGACAGATGTTGCCTTACCACAGAAGGGATTTCTCTGCTTCCCTCTTTCCTTGTTGATCAACTGCAGTCTGGTTGTACGATTTGCCATGAATGTATTGCTAGGCATTTAGCCATGAAACCATAAGGCATTTTTTATGAATAAAACTGAGAATTCATTATCATTTCAATTGCTCTTCTCTATATGTTACTGTCTTGCTCTATGGCTTCAGTTTAGAAAGCCTTGTCTTGGAAACAGGCAGACAGATGACAGCAGAGCTGAGATGGTAGGAGATGAATAGTAGCTCCCAAAATTATTTGCATTATTGTAATAAATATCCATGTGCATGCACTTGTATAAACGATCATCTTATATACATAGATTCCTTTCTGTATGCACTCAAGAACCTAATCAGTATCTTACAGTACCTGATGTTGGACTGCTGGCAGAACCGAACCCCACCACTGAATTCCACAAATAGTACAATAATCTTCTAACTTCTCCATATTTAATCTTGCTTTTGGCCAATATCATGTGAATTAGATGCTTGTACATCATGGAGTAAGAGCAAACTGTTCAGAAGTATCCGATACTACAGGCAGCTCAAGGGAATCATGGACCATTGAATAGATCCAAGGCATAGTTAAGGTAGGGGAAGAACTTGGGCTGGGAACACAAAGACATATTTTGAGGTTGGAGGGAAAAAACAAAAGCTGCTGATTTATGATTACAAAACTCTGCTAATGATGTGGTCAAAAGTCTGACACCTCAAACCTCATGTAAGAGACTTCTTGTGAGAAAATAAAAGGTAATAAAAGAGAAGGAATGACCTTTTTGTACCATAACTTAGGCTTTTCCAGCCAAGGAATCAGAAGCGTGGATGGGTGTTCTATCTAAAAGTGACCTTTCCTGTGCTGAAACTTAGCAGAGTTGTATGCACAGATTTTCATGTTTGCATTCTCAGTTCAAATCAGGCAAATTGTATTCTGAGTCCACATTTGTTGAAAAGAAATGGAGTAGGAAGCAAATAAGCAGGAGTTTGAGCGCTATAGCAGCAAGTGGATGGGCTCCAGATGTTCTGCAAAACCAAGCAGGTGAGTTTGGTAAAAGATCTGTTGTAAGAAGTTGACGTTCACTACAACTACCAAAGCAATAATTGATCAATTGCAGCAAAATACCTGATATGACATGGGAAGGATCTGGGCTTGAACGAATGGGACAGAATGAACATTGAGCTTCTTCCACACAGAACAGGAGTCTGTATCAGCATTCATAGTGAAGAGGAACATTATCAATGTTACACTTTCTCCAGTCTTGTGCTAATGTACTTGGTACGTTTTCTTAAAAGCTCATAGAGGAAAATATCACCTTAACACTAGTGTCTCCCTGTAACCTGGAATAGAGGTAATTTTTATAGGCAAATTCAAGCAATAATTAAGTCTTAAATTGCTCTATTACAAAAATAAGCAGCTTGTTAAAAGCATTTGCATTGACATCTTTGGTGACAAGGGAACATAATGATTCACAATTAGTGTTTCATTTGTATTTAGAAAGCATATTCTTCTGGATGATAGACACAAAATGCCAGTTTTCTGCTCAAACACGTGAGTACTTGAGGAGAATCCTGCCAGTGAGTGTCCCATTCATATTGCAGCATCCCTGGCAAGCTGGGAAGAAGCCTTCCAGTCTAACTCCTGCTCAGCAACTCAGGAGCTTGCACAGATGCAGCAAAGGAAACAGAGCAGAAATCAGCTCTTGCTGGTGTTCAAAGCTTCCCCATACAATAAAGCCAGCTCAGCTTGAATTGCCTGCCAGTTTCTGCCAACGAGATATGCAGATAGAGACTTTCCCAAGCGGGATCTCCAAAAAATGTATTTATGCACCTGAAGGATGGAGTTTGAGTTCTGTTTTAGCCATGACTTTGACCTTTATGGGGCACTTATCAGGCCACAAGCTACTCACATACAAACTTACAGCCTTTATTTCAGAGGGCAGAAAGGCTCTGCTTTTGCAGAGTTGCATCTGTGCCTCCTTCTTCAGAGAGCCATATAGATGGTGGAAGATACCTTGGTCTGCCAGCATGCAGCCATAGCCCCATGGAGGCTGCTTTCCCTAGGCTGCTGCAAGACTGCAGGCAGTCAGTTGGGATGGGATCTGTCTGCAGTCATGGGAGTGGGAAGAGCTGCCTCATGCCAGGCAGTAGGATATCAAGGACCAAGGCACACCTGGCGCGTCTGTGACGTGTGGCTGTAAAACCTTACCTTGATGGGGAGGGGTCGAATTGCACATGATGTTTTTGCAGGACAGCAGTAGAAGTTGTCCGAACTTCTGTTTCCAATCTGGAAGCAGAGGCAGTGCTGCGGAGGTGGGGGTGATGCTGCCTCTGCTATGGGAGTCAGGGCCTGGATACCTATCAGGAGTAGGCACAACCCTGGGGCTGGGCACAGCTGGGACCTCTTTACAGACCAGAGATGCTGTTCCTGCCTGTGGGAGTCAGGGAGGGAAACAGAGGTTGCCCAAGGATTGGTGGCTGGGCTTTGCAGCCAGAACAGATGTTTCCATAGGCATAAAGTGGAGCTGTGCGATCACTTGTATCAGTTGTACATGATTATTTATCATTAATCCAAGGTTATTAAAACACCAGTTTGAACTTCCTGCATCTGCTGCTTCCTCAGGGTTCACACAGAGATCAATTATGCAACGAAAGGCTTTAATAAAAGCAAGCAGTGCAGCTGCTGCTTTGGTAGGAGTTGTGCACCCACAGCCCAGGTCAGGCTGTAAATACAGCCAACAATGAGGCCCATTGCTGCTGTGCCCAAGTGAGTGTTGCCCTACACTGGCTTTGTCCAGCTCCAGCACTGTGGAGGCAATGGGATGAGATGGTGCACCTGCTCAGAAACATCCATCGCTTCAAACCTTATAGTTCTTACAGCATTTATGTACTGTTTTTCTAGTATAAACCCAGGATCACATTGTATTTGTGGGGGGAAGAAGAGGATGAATCAAATACCTCCTCAGGTTATTCCCAAAATAGCTTGATATCAGATGTTGCAATACAGTTCCATGAATTATTTTTCTAACATAACATTGTGTATAGCATAAATGTCATACTCAAAGCTGAGTACTTGACAGTGAGTGGGAAGGAGGCTGAAAGGAGCTCAGCTGTGACATGACGGAAGTTTCTGGGAAGGTCAGGACCAGTTCACAACAGCACTGTTTCCCAGCAGTTATTTGTTCCTTCTCCTCAATTTCTACTTGGGTAAATCAGGAAGTTTCAAGCATCTGATACTTTCCCTGGCTTCTGGAATTATAGATAAAATATATTCTTTAACTCTTACCAGTTTCTTCTCATTTTACTCACAAAAACTACCATGCCTTTAGCTGCAAGTCTACACAATTCTCCACCTGCTCCCTAATGACAGGAAGTTACAGCACATTTCTCATTCATGATGGGTTTTGGTGAGCAGCAGTATGGAGGTAGCCATTTCCTTGTTCATTTTTCCTCTTGGACTCTTTCAAGCAAAGCAACTGGAAAGTGTTCTCAGCATCCTTGCTGACTCATGGAAGCTCAGCACTGGGAAGAGGAAACCCACCAGCTATCACACCTGCTAAACCAACCATGGGGACCTGGCACCAACCTCAAGACCCACTGACTTCTTGGAGCTCTTGAAACCTCCTCCACACATATCTGATAATTCCTCAGGGGGCTGCACTTTGCTACAGTGAAGCCAAGGTGACAAAATATCCCCAGTGGGGGATTCTCTTACGTACAGGTGTGCTGAGTCCTATGGAAACTTATTTAAGGGGGGCTAAAATGGATCCAGTGTTCCCTTAAGCTGGTCCCATCTGGAGCTGAAGGAGGGCTGGGAGCAAGCCTCATCATGGTGGGCTGCTGTTGCAGAGGGGAGGAGGAACGCGACCTTCACGCAGCTATAAGTCTCATCTTTTCCACCAGTTAGGATCAGCCGGGTCTGGCTTTTAACAGCAGCGTGCCTGCCTAAATTGTTGGTTAGTAAATGATATTTTTCTGTCTAGAATGAGGTAAATGGGTATTTTATCTAGGTGATTAATCTGAGGGATAGAGCTAACATGATTATTGTGTTCTCCTTTCCCTCACTCCTGTCAATATGGCCATGTGGTATTTGTATCTCAGGGTCTTTATTAAACTGATTTACTTGTAAGCAATCAAATGAGGAAAATTATAAGGATGGGGATGATTTTGTTCAGCTTGTCACCTTTAACCAGGGCTAACAAGCTAGGAAATGGCACTGCCTTTTATTGTCTTCCTATCTCTGTAAACTAGCTTTTATCAGAACAAAAAATAAAGGTCTTAAATAAGCAAAGAAGAACAGGCTTGGAAAATTCTGTGGACTACCAGGTGCTCTCTGTTTTTCCTCTGCAGGAACAAACATCACCCGTTTCCCCTTTCCCACGCACTGCGCCTTTTTATTAATGTGTCAGGCAACATCAAATTTAAGTACTTGTAGTACCAATTGCTACTGTTTGTTGATTTGTTTCCCTTTCAGTACTTAAAGGGAGCTTATGAGGAAGATGGTGACAAACTTTTTTAGTAAGTCTTGTTGTGATAGGACAGGGGGTACTGGGTTTAAACCAAGAAAGGGTAGATTCAGACAAGATAAAACAAAGAACTTTTTTGCCCAGAGAGGTAGTAGATGCCCTGTCTCTGGAAACATTCAAGATAGGCTGGGCAGGGATCTTAGCAACCTGGTATTGCTCAGAGATTGTGGAGATGTCCCTGCTTATTGCAAGGTGTTTGGACTAGATGACCTCAACTGTTCTATGATTTTGTTTCTAAGATTCAGTGGTGTGTATCAGTCCAGTCAACACAAGGAAGTGTGGTTGCAATACTAGAATGACATAGAATCATAGAATAGTTAGGGATGGAAAGAATCTTAAGATCATCTAGTTCCAACCCCCCTGCTCTGGGCAGGGACAACTCCCACTAAACCATGACACCCAAGGCCATGTCCAACCCGACCTTGAACACCACCAGCGATGGAGCATTCACAACTTCCCTGGGCAACCCATTCCAGTGCCTCACCACCCGCACAGTAAAGAATTTCTTC
>JASSUY010027990.1:0-14760 GCA_032466535.1 Forpus xanthops | reverse complement strand
CCCTGCCCAGAGCAGGGGAGTTGGAACTAGATGATCTTAAGGTCCTTTCCAACCCTAACTATTCTATGATTCTATGTCATTCTATTCTATCTCCATATACAGCTATCTGCTGTGCCAGGAAGAAGCTTGCTCTGATGGTTTTCCCCACCTTGTCATTAGTAATTTGATATGGGAGCCCTAAATATAATAAAAAAAAAAAAAAAAACAAAACAACCCAGAACTTCAGCGTTTGTAGGAATTACATTGCATTTCCAAGGAAGTACAAAGTGAAGCATGAAAGTTATGAACTGCTTTTTTGAGAATCTCTTGAATCTCCTCTATATCACTTTTGTGACACGCTAATCCATGCTTCATTGCTCTAACCTGGATATAGATTGAAAAAGTTAACAAAAAATACTCAACCAGCTAGCCAGAAGAAAGGAAGACACGTGCCTTCTCCTCCCTCCTAAGCTGTTTCCTTAGTTCGTTTACTTATTGTATTAAAGAACTAGATAAACCCTAGCTTGGATTCCTCAATAATTGCAGTTTGCATGGCACAGAGAGCAGCTGGAGATGGAAACAAGGCGGGGAAAAGCTGTTTTCATTTCCTTATCAACCTGAAATATTCATCATTAAAGAGCAGAAATTAAGATCTGGCATGACAAAGCTGGCACAAGGGTCACACTTTGACAGGGTATCACGCAGCCTGTAGCACTGTCCTGTAACTGATAATCTCCTGATACTATTACAGGCAGTGCCATTATGACTGTCAACTTTAATTAAGCACATTTCCATTTGCTATTTACTTATGAACACTTCTCCAGGGCCATGGCTAATCCAATGTGCAGCCAAGTTTCATCAGGAGGGGGTTTTGCCTCTTCAAAGTTGGGTTTTGATTACCACTGGTGGGGTTAGCTCAGCATTTTTGTGCCTGCAGCAAGAAGACCCTTTACAGTGCGTCAGGGGACCACATTGAGAATGTGTCATCCACCTTCTGCCTTCCACAAAACCTCAGCTGGTGCTGGCAGCACATGTGAGCTTAGATGCAGAGCCCTTTCCTGTCCTCCCAGGAGGGGAGCCATGCAAAAGGGTGCCGTGCAACCTCCAGCAGCTGAGCTGTGGGGTCACAGCCACCACAAAGCCCCTTCACATAAAACCTTCAACAAAGCCTTCAGCCTTCAGCGTCTTTCAGCCTCTGATTTCAGTTGATTGTGCAAGCATGAATTAAGCATTAGGACACCTCTGTTCTGCAAGGACACTGAGCACTGATACAGCCCTGTGTTTTATTCATCATGAAGAATTATACCCTATTACATTAAAATTTCAAATATTAAACTGTATTATATGGACATGTGGAGGATAGATGTCTGCGTATCAACAGATCAATTTATTCATAGGCTCTGTGGGCCCTAGATAGTGGTATAAATAAAGGGAAATTAAGTTACCCATCCAGCCTCAGATAGCAAATTAGTAGCTGAGTCAGGAGAAGTGCTGTGGAGACGTTATTATTCACTGTTGGTTATATGGAGAAGCTTAGAACCTCCATCTGTAAACATGCATTTTATGTGTGCAAATTATCTCTGGCTTTATCTAATGTTTTGAGAATTCCCTTATCAGCTGATAGGAAAAGGCTGTTATGGCCTCTTCTTTACTCTTCTATGCAGTTTTATTTTAAGGTTGTCAAATTAGTTGTACTGCTCTTCTTAGCATGTGAGTTTGACCTTTCCTAAGATGAGCTTGGTCCTGCTCGAATGGAAACCTAACTCCTGTCAACATAAAGAGCACAGATGAAAAGACAGTGAGGGGTGCAGAGTCTGGCCCTTCTGACCACCTTCACCTCTTTGCCTCTTGCTGCAAGGAGCAGGAGCCAAGTTGTGCTTTTACAGACCCGCACCCCTGTCATGAGATGCAACTGGGAACACCTTATCTCTCAGCCCTAAAAGAATCTGGATTCGCTGGGCTGACCAGAGGAAGCCTGGGTATGTTTTGTACACATCTGACCTATATTGTCAGTGTCAGTGAAAAGGTGTTGTCTGCTCTTCCACAGCACCAGGCAGTCAAGCAGACAACATCACTTAAAAATTTATCTTCCCATATCCCAGAGTGTCCCATCACCAAGCAGAGAGTGGCTTCCTTTTATTTACGCCAGAAAGCTCCTCTACCTCTGGCTCCCAGTTGAGGTTACTCCAGGAAATCTGCCCTCAGCACTGAGCCTAAAGAGCTGCTTTCTAGAGCAAAATGATCTGATTTGAAGATTGCTGGCCTTTTGTGGCTATATTATCCCTTAGCTAACTCTTTCTAAAGAGCAACCCTGGCAGTGACCTTATTTGAACATTCAAGTGCATATATTCATGGAAAATACCCATCTGGTAGATGAAGGTCCTTCACTGTCCACAGCACTTAGTTATGGAGAAATGGCTGAAAGGCAGTAAATAGTAAGGCTGTTACAGGTCTAATGGCTTCAACAATATTTCACGCAACTGTGAAGGGGAATAGCAGGGATAACATGGACTTTATGGAAAAAACATGAGCTTGACTAGCAGTGTAGTCTTCTCTTAGTTGAGATTAGGCCTGGATCACCCTCGAAGGACCAAGTGCTGAGTATGTCTACAAGCTATTTATATGATGCGTTGCAACATCTCCTTATCCTTTGTTGTGTTTCAGCCATTCCACCTGTTGAAACTGGACAACATCATCAAGGGAAAACATTTTGCTGAAAAATGTTTGTCCAGATACACTGAAGCTAGTAACAAAAGAGAAGTGCATAAAGGACCCTCCAGTGCAATCTTTAATTGGGCAACTGAATATGCTGTGCCTGGGGCAGCACAGTATGGATGATATGGGGTTGTCCCCCAAAGGCATCTCTAAGGGAAGATGGCTTGGTTGCAGCCCAGCAGTCAGAGGTTCCCCTTGTTTAGCCCACTGTTTTTAAAATGCCACTCAATAGAGTTGGTGGTTCTGAATGTAGCAATAAGGTTGGTGGGGGCCCCGTAGGGATGTAAATCTCCTTCTGCTTTCTCAGCCAGGAGATGAGGACTGAGGTATAAACTCCTAAGTGCAAGGGGAGCTCATGCAAATTGCCCAGTTGTGTAAAAGTGCACTTTGCAAGAACTTGCTCATTTCAGAAAGCGCCTAGGAGACAAAAAGACATTTCAAACTTCAAAGATATCAGAATGGGTGATTTCAAAGTAATAAATTAAAAATATAACCTGAATTTCTCATATACATATCACATGTAGCAAAAGCTCATTCTGTATTGCTCAAGAAGTACAGTTACCTGCAGTGCAAGGATCAGCACAGTGAGATAATCTTGAAGATTAGGAAGTGAGCTGGTTTTTAGCTCTTCATTTGTAGCCGTGACATTGTGGCTTGGATGAAGTATCCAGGCAACAAGCCAGGCTTCATGATTAACAGTACAATACCTGGCTAAACAAATAGTTCACACACACAGGTCTAATTGAGTCTGGTGCTAGGGAGAAGGAGCATTAAAAAGTTAATTAGGATATGCTTTTTGAAATGTATTATACCTTATTGCTGGTGTATCACCTGCAATACCCAGCATGGCTCAGCAAAGGCTGTGGCCAGATATAATTACAGAACATCTGCTGAAGAACAAAGTTTGTTCTCTGCACAGCAGTCGCACCATGCTGAAGGGAGATGTGGTGCAGTGGCAATAGCCCTGGCTATATCCTCACATTCAGTGCATCTTGCATAAGAGTGTAGAGGTCAATGCAATCTATCACAGTAGCTCAGGGCAGCTCTGGGTATCCAAACTCCTCAGGGTCAAACAAATTTAAATGTGGGTAGCCCTATTTTTAACCCTTCCTCTGTTGAGCATGTCGAGGGACACAGTTTGTCTCCCAGAGCATGGTTTTGGTGCCGGCAAACCTCCAACCTTGCCACCTACACCTGCGTGTGAGCCAGGAGGCAGACGTGTTCCTAGGCACCAGCTTAAAACATCAGCAGACCTTCCTCTCTGCTTGCTTGTCACCTATGAAAAAGCTTCACACCAATACACTGCAAACACACTGTTCTAACAGGCTTTGTTGTGGTAGATAGTATTTGATCAGTCATGGGTTGGTATAAGTGCATCAAACTGGTTACCCATCAAGGTAACTTTTGCCCTAGTTTCTCAAAATCATTTTGTGTGTTTGCTTGTCTGTAAGTGTACAATAACTATTGAATTTGACAGGCTCGTTGGGCAAACATGCCCTGATAGATTCTGTGGACACAGTAAAAGGTAGATTAAATCAAGTGACTTTGTTTTTGAAAGCAAATAAAGTTTCTATGTATTCCTTGCACTCCACCAGTTAATTTCATAGATACTCATAAAGCAAAAGATTAAACTAGACAGTCCTTTTTGTTAGTTGGTATTTACTGTATATGTAATGAAAAAATAATGAAAGTGGATGTTTACTGAAAAGTCCCTGCCATGATTATCTTACTAGAACCAAAAAAAAAAGAAAGGCTACTAGGCTGAATTTACTGGTGTCGTTATATTTAATCCATGAGGTTATAACAACTCTTACCTGAGCCATGGAGCCTCAAAGCTTCTTATGCTTAAACTCTACAATGAAGGGAGTGATTGGGTTGCAAGTTTCAGAAGCAATTTCTACTGTTGTTTGGATGATTTTATATGCACAAAGGCTTTTGGTACAGTTCTGGAGGCCTTCTTTAAACACAACTAGCTATTTCCCAAATCCTCACCTTGTGTTACAAACAGCAACACTGGCTGAACCACCTAGAAAATATAAAGTGTGGTTGACTCCCTAAATGCATTCCCCAGGCGTTCGGCTTGTGGCAGGCCTGGCTTTTGCCACAGAACACCTGCTCAAATAGAGGAGCACTTCTCCATGTCAGAGTCAGCATGTTTGGAATCCTAGCCCATTAACAAACACGGGAGTTGCAGCCACCTAAGCCAGAGCACACTGCAAGCTCCCAGCAAGCCATAACTTGCTTTTTCTGTTATTGAGGTTGAATATTTTTTTTACTTCCATACTTTAATTGTGAATATTGTTGATGAATTTGCAAGGCTGCAGTCCAGAGACTGAGCAATCGACATCTGGGTAGCTAATGGTTGCTGGCCTGGTAGTAACTGTGGAGCAAATAAATATGTGCATGAAGTGATATTTAACAATTACAGGTCTGGAAATGGAATTAGTGACTAACAGTGTCACTAAAGAGCAATGGGTCCTATCAGGCTCAGACCAGACAGCTAGAAATGTGCTGATAACTGTCATGCACCTTCCTTGTAGTGTCTCTAGAAGGGACTTGGTCCCTGCAGCACATTTTGAGTGAACAAATTGTTCTGTGAGCAGTGGAGGCAATAAAATCTGTGTTTTTCTAGTCCCCTCTAACAGCTCCACCACATGATCTTGACTTCAGAGTCCTTGTCACTGCTAATGTGAGCTGAGTGCTCCTTCAGCAGCTGCCAGCTCATGAGCCTGTGCATCCCTATTGGCATGTCTAAACCACTATTTCCTTGTCAAGACAAATCACAGCATCAAGAAATCCACAGTCTGCTCTGGTCCTGCATTTATTATAAAGATTCCTTATCTTTTCTGTAATTCATTTGTTGTAGCCAACTACTTCTCCCCTTATTACATAAACATAAGTTTCCTTTGGTCAGCATTATGTATCTGAGTTTATCCAGCAATATGTTTGAAGTCATTTATCTGTTAGAATAAAGAGGAAAGGGTGGATTGCTTTTTAACCAGAGGGATTTAGCTCTTGGGCTTCTTTATAAATTCAGCAAACAATAAATTTGCAAACAGCTGTATTAAGCAAAAGCACTACAGAGATAAATCCTTTGTTTGAAGGAGAGTTCACTCCCTCAATGCAGATGTTTGGATCTTTTCGTCTCTCGAAGACCTCTTCCCGAGGGCTCTCCACTTCTTGATTCCCATCATGATAAGCAGAAGACCTGCGAAGTGGGCATTTACTTCAGCTGGGCTTTCCCCAGGCTGCTGTGCCTAGAGACCAAAAATTAAGCAGTTCCCTAAAAGGAGGGAGTTTCGTCATAAGAACAGAAGTCCTGAGAAATCTACCACTTGAACAAAGTGCTCCTAGGCCAAGCCTCCTGCCTGCATCCTGGTTGGCAAAGTGAGTCATGAGGGACATGATTTTCCCTTTGTGGGGCTCAGCCCTGGTCTTCAGGTTGTGCCTTAGCAACTTCTAGTACCACAGGACTTGGGGAATATCAGCTCTGCATGCACTCTATCCTCCACCTTCATGACTGTGTGAATCCCACTCACATCTGCCTTCTTTTCTCTAAACTGAAGCGTCCCAACCTTTGTGTTTTAACTCCTGCCTCTCTCAGATGCTCCATCCACTGATTTCTTCAGGTGCTTACCACAGTTCAGGTTGTTTTCCCCCATCTGCATTTTTCCACTATCTGAATTACCTTCTTTATCTCCACTGAAGTTCACCTGCCACCTTCTTCTCCACCCAGAAGCTCTGAGGTTCCTCTAAAGCCCCTTGCCATCAGCATGATATTTGACTACCCAAACCAACTTAGTTATCACCTGCAAACCTGGCTGTTTCGCTTTCAGTCATATCTGTGAGCAGCCCCTCTGGGGTCTTGTTTCAGCCTTTCCTCAGCAACTCTAACAGTATTTTGGCAGGTGCTTGCAATACAGCTTTGTACACCCAGGCAAAACAAAAGAGTGAGGGAAGCAGAGTGGCTCCAGAAGAGCCCTACACTGCAGGGAATTTGCCTTTGTTCTTCACGAATTGGTGAGCTCTGAGCGAATGCACAAGCAATAGGTGTGTTCAGATTCCATAGCCTTTTTAAAATCCTCTACCCAACCAACCAGTGACTTCTACTCTGCCTCTATTTCTACAGACCCCTGAAGTAATTAGGGAAAAGGAAAAATCCAAGTTTTTCAAGCAAAAGCTACCTGTATTTGAGCAGGTAGTTACAGTGTCTGCCTGTGGATGCTGCTGGTGCCTGTTTGGTTTCACCTGAGCAGCTGCCTTTGTTTTTTCTCCCCCTCATGACAAAGCCCATCATGGAAAAAGGCAAGAGAATTGTCCTCAGCTTGCTCTGGTTTTTGAACATACCTTTGATTAAAAGGGAGAAAACATCCTATTCTTGCGAATGAAGCACGTCTGCTGGAGCTGAAACCTTCCTTCAAAGGCTGTGAGAAGATTAAATGCTGCACAAGAAGAAAACACTATTTTTTGTGTTATAGGTACATTCTTGTAGTACCAGGGAGCTCAAAGTGAAGAGCATGTGTCTGCTTCATCTTCTGTTTAATGACCACTATATAATTAGCAGAATAATCTTTTCGATTGTCAGGCAGATGAACAATCTCCTGGAAGGGGAACAAGCCAGCAGTGATGAGGGAGCAGCAAGGTTACTGGCAGTCATTAAGCTGGCAGAGGATTCATCAACCCTTTCAAAGGATCCAACAAGTCAGAGCCATCTCGGAGGGGGGCTAATTGCAGAATATTATTTATTAGGAGAGCGAGCAGAGATCATTCCACTCTGAAGTCTGATGTTAACACCCATTGTAGCTTCAGTCTTGCAAACAGTAAAACAGTTGTTTTCTTTTTACAGTCATTTTCTTTAAAATCCTGGGTACTTCGTCCTCCCTGCAAGTTTTAGCTTCTGTGTGGGATTCATTGGAGGCAGTGGCAGAGCCCTCGGACTGTGGACACACCTCCTATGTCCTCTTCCTTGCATCCATCACATTTTTCTCTTTCATTTCAGTACCAGTTATTACTGTTCCAGAAGAACCTTACACTGAAAGGAGCTTGTCCAAATGTTTTGATATCCTCGTAGTTTGAAAGTTGAATTCTACAATTTTCTCCTAATTTCTCTCTTGCTTGCCTCAGGTGAGATTTTCCAACTTGTGATATGGAAAACTGCTGACAATTGATTGTTCTGTGGCTATCCTGTGCAGCTATAAGTTTGCTATCCCATTTAACCCCATTTACCCAACCTGCTCTCCAGCTTTCTTCATTGTAAAGCAACCCAGCCTCTCCTCACATTCACATATTTTCCAAACTTCTTCTCATTCATGTTGCTCTGTTCTGGGTCTTTCCCATGTCCTCTGTCTTTCACAAAGTGGGGTTCCCAAGGCAGAAGACAGCAGCTCCAGCCAAAGCCCTACAACAGCAGCAGTAACCCTGCTATGTATTATAGAGAACAAATGAAAGACATTAGCAAGAAAGCTCCTGGGTTAGCCCAGCTTGGGCCCATGCTCCTGCAACCTCCTCTAGTAATTCCCTACCAGAATTTCTCATTTCCATCTTGAACTCAGTAAGGATTTACTGATCTGTTCACATCTATTAGAAAGCTGTTTCAGAATTTCATCCTCTGATACAGATATTCTTCTAATTTCTGGCTCAAGTGTTTTCGCAGGTAGTTTAAACCCTTTTATTTATTTATTTGTGTGTTTTCAAGAGCTGCACAACATCCCTTCATACCCAGTTTGTTGTTCCTATTTCCCTTAAACCTTCTTTGCAGATCTCCATGTAGTTGTGCAATGATTTCCCTTTTCTGCTTGCAGCAATTTGCTCTTCCTCTCACTCAGTTTTGTCTTGAAGATTTCAGAGCACTTTTCTTTGTCATTATATTTGTCATCCACAATTTGGAATTATCTTTTCCAAGAAGATAATTTTGAATTATGAGCCTGCCTTCCAAAGATCTTGCAAGCTGACAACTTGGCTTTATTCAGACATCTTGTAACTGCACTCCATTCCTCATCATCCGTTCTTTTACATGCTTGTCAGACATGGGCTGAGCACACATCGTGCTTTGGTACACGTCCTGCTCTTCCAGTTTATCAGGTATCTGAACACTGTTCTGACAGTAAACACATGGTCTCTCTAGACCAGGTTTCCCTGCTGATCACCTGAGCATGTTCTGTAAGAAAATGTCCAAACTTTTCTTAGAATTAAATGTTTCCCTTAACCACTGGACCGAAGAGGAAAGAATGAAATGAATTGACACAATTCACTCTTGGCAAATCCCTGCTGTATGTTTTGCATAAACTGACCAACCTGTAGCTGATTATTAATTGAGGGTTTCATAATTGTTTCCAGCAATCTTTCCAAGAATCAAAGCTAGGCAGATTGATTTAAATTCCTTGGCTTTCCCTGTAAGCTTGGCACTAAGTGTTCCCCTGTTATTCCTTTCTTATTCCCCAGCTACTTAAAGGCAATTGCTAATAGCTTGAAAATGGCTTTGAATGGGTCCTTAAGCCCTTGCAGATGAATTTTTTTCTGGTTCTGCAAGCTGGAGCACATCTCACTGATCTAAATGTTCTTTAAGCTCTTCTTTCCTTATTCCATTCCACAGCTCCAATCCTCTTGTATATGTTTCAATTATGTTCAACATCTGATTATAATCAACCTTTCTAGAAAGTTTGAAGCAGAAAATGACGGTGGATGTTTTAGCCCTTGCTGGATCATTACCTCTGCAGAACACAACCTTATTCTTCTTTTTCTCTGTAGACTGTTGTGCCATTAACCCTTTCCCTATGACTTCCTCAGATCTCTCAGTAGGTGAAATGTTAATGCCATGTGATAGAAATCATATTATTTTATTAACACAAGTGATTCAGGAAAAGCTGAAAGAGTCTGGAGGTTTGTCCCTGTTAATGCACCTCATCTCCCTCTCTGTATGTTCATAATTATATGTAGACATGATTTAGGCAAGGTACATAGTTTGGTGCTTTATGTTATACACTGGCCCCAGAATGAAACCCAGAAGATAATGATTGACTCCTGGTGAAACATATTGGGTTGGTACATGTTTAAGAGAGAGATATGAAGCTTTGTTGAGATTCATCCCTGAGTCAGCTTGGGTAGCTGACTCAGCACAAGGAGGACCCTATAGCAGCTTGGGCCTCAGATCCCTCATCATCTCCTCAAGGAAGGTACTTACGTATGTAAAGGACTGAGCAAGAATCACAACTTCACGTTAAAAACAAGATCCAGCAAGGTAGTTGTAGTGCAGTGACCCTTTCCCACCAGGACAGTACTTGGAGCATTCCCCCCACAGAAAAAAAAAAAAAACAACAGTGTTTTAATGCTTCTCTTGGCTTAGGATGGTCAACCCTGCACCAAATCAGCACCTCATTCCAAGCAGAGTTAGAGAAACCAGCAGCCTTGGCAGCACCGTTTTCCTCCACACCCTTCAGAGAAGCATCTCCAGCTCTTCACCTTTTCAAAGCATCTGTGTTAATGCAAATCTGTGCATCCCCTTGCTCTCTCCACAGTCAGACAGAATTTATACTTGCTTTGCAGCATCTGCCACCAAACTCTCTGGGCCAACTCTCTGCAGGGAGTCACTTGAGCCCTGCAGCAACATCCAGCCCTTGTAGACAGCGTCTCAAAGAGCATGTGCTTCAGCTCATGACTTCAAGGCTCACTTTTTCCTAAATTGTTGTCCTTTGTATTAGCTATTTATTTCCTTTGTATTAGCTATTAGCTTAATATGCACTTGCATTTACAGAGGAAATGACAACTGGTATGGTTTCACCAAAAAGTGTGTTTGACTAATTAAAAAAGGAGGGTGGATAGGAGTGCTGTGAGGATTTGAATGTAAATGCACTAGCAGATGCTTCCTGATCCTCCCAGCAGAGTACATCACTTTTAATAAACTTGGAACAGATGGCTGACTGCGGTGTCAAAGATGATCTATATCAAAGTCCCCTATGCACCCTCCCAGCCAACTCTGTCCTCAAACCTCAAAATCCAAAGAGGTGAATCTTCACGTGCATCCCTCTGGCAAAGTTCCCTCCACCTTAGGGGTTCTGTGCTTACTCATTGCAGCTGAGGAGCCCTCTCAGGGGTGTGCATGGTTTCTGCTTCATCGGTCTTGTGGAAATGTGATGAAGCCATTTGCTGGTATGCAGAGCCTGTAGTTAGATCAATTAGGCTACACAAGAAGCAGCAAGAAGTAAAGTACAGCTAGCTAAAAGTTCAGGTGTTCTTCTTTCTCCTCCATAGAAGCCGGGTCCTGCTGATTGCAAGCAGGAAAAGCTCCTCTCAGTTGGAAAGAGGAGCTTTTAGCTTGAGCCAAGCCTGCAGGACTGAAGGGAGCTCTCACTTGTGGCGTACCAAAATGACACTAAAACTGTTTATGAGTTCACCTTTTCTTCATTTAAAATATGAAAATTATAGAAAATTAATAATACTTTCTTGAGTTTTAATTTTCTAAGTCCCAGAGCCCTCTCCAAAGACATGACATATAAGTAGGGTTTTGTCTAAGGAGTGAGCTGAGGCACAGAGCAGTTTAATGTGCTGCAGTGGTCATGTGGGAAGGAAATAGAAAACTGAGCATAGAAACCCGGACCTCAAGCTTTTATCATGTTTCCTCAATTTAAGCATGTCCATTATCTGACTTACTGCCAGCTTAGTACTGGTTTGAGCTAATGAGTTGCTTAACTACTTCACACCTACTTGCTGCCCAGTGCTGATGCTGCCTGGTCTGGTTGCTGGCAGTAATTGTAGGAGCTGCTGTCTGGCAGTTGAACAGCAGCAAAGTTTGTGTGACTGCTGGAGAGGGAAAACAGGCTGTATGATTCAGTAGAAAATAGAAGGTGAGATGAATTGAGTAGGTCTTTCTCTGGACTATCACTAGGAAGAGAGAATATTTGTCTTGAGGGACTGCACAGCTCAGGTGCTGCTAGCAGCTATTTTAAAGGCCACAAAGGGAATTAGGTTAACAGACTGACATCTAAGTATCCTCCCCATCTGCAGCTCAAGCAACATAACCAGAGGCAAATGCAGATCTAATTCCATAAAATGAGTTAGGTCTCATGAACAGTGCTATAGAGAGGGAACATCTGGGATCTAGTGAGCAAAATTTCCAAGGTGAAATCCTCATGAGGTTAAGGGCTGGCACTAGAAAGCTGTACTCTGCGTTCATGGTAAGAAATCCAGCCTTGGTGCAGCCTGGTAGGGAAACAGAGGGAGATGACATTCTAAGCAGAAAACAGAGATCTGTTCTGAAACTGCTATTGAAACATCCCCTTTTTAACCAAAGCGCAACAGAAAAGCATGTGGATGTTCAGCAGAAGGGATAGCAGACTGGCAGCAGAGTCCGGGGGGGCCTCCTGGAGAAGGTGATAAATCTGGAGCGTAAAAATCCTGATCTGGGTCCCTGTTTACACTGTAAGCTGAACAGCCCAGGTTGCACATTAAAGCAGATGAAACTTCTCTTGTGTTTGCGAGGATGATGTGGGAACATAGTGTTCAGGATAAGTGCAGGATTCAATTAAGTCCTCTGGAATTAAAATCAAAGAATGGGGTCAGAGGTTTTAAAGAAAAGTGGTGGATAGTAAGGAGGAAGCAAATGAATTTCAGGTAGGATACTCTGTGGAGGAGAAAAGAAAACATAGGTAATGGACATTACAGAAAGAAACAAAGAGGTTTGGATGATGTTGCCCAGCATCTCAGCATATGTGGAGGACATGGTCCTTGGCCATGATGATCCCTGTCTATCACACAACCTCCCATAAAGCTGAGATAACCATCAGCTAGTCCATCCCATTGCCTTCTTCAATAGACGTCTCATAAAAAACCTTGTCCTCTCATTTCTTGTTCAAAAGTAAAATATTATTGTACATTGGAGGTATGAAATTAAGATAACTGCAGTGTGATTGATACTGTGGGGGGTTAAAAATACTTCATAAAACTTAATTTCTGCTATTAAAATGGAGTCTTTGCTGCTGGATGAATGCCTGTCTTGGGAAATTCTTTATTTCAAACATCCATTTATCACTATAGCAGGGACCATTGGCTGCAAGCATTCAGTGACTGCAAAATGAACTTTCCAATGGGTGCAAACTCATCATTCAGCTGTAATGATCCAAAGAAGAGTTTCAAACTAATCCATACAAGAAAAGCAGCAATGTCATCCTGGGATGTTAATAGGAAAACAAACACTATACAAGGTCACCCTCGTAATATAGAGGAATTCTATTTTCTTGAAGAAATTAGGATGTATCTAAGGGTTTCAAAGCAAAGCACATTGCTCCAGCAGCAAAGGGCCTGCGTCTGGCTCATTCCAAAGTCCATGTGAATCCTATTGAAATCAGGAGTGGATGTGAAGGTTACAGTTTAATGATAAAGGAGGTTAATTAGAACATCAAGCTTCTTTCTATTCACCTGATGATCTTTCCAATGCTAACAAACATATTCCAAGGTAATTTCTGGTGGTCAGGGATACTACTAACATGGAAAATGAAATATCAATACCCCTCAAAAAGGAGGAAACATCTTCAGTTGGTGGATGGGATAAAGTGAGGCACAGGGTAGGTGCCAGCTCCTTGGTTGGGTAAACAAAGCGGTTGGCATAGCTGAGCCAAGACTCCTGCTCACTTTTCCTCACTAGCAGCATTTCATCATTTTGTGGTGGTTTTATTTTACCTCTGAGGGTCTGACTTCTCTAATTAGGTTGCTGTGTTTTTTTTTGTTACATAGGAGTGATACATAAAGATTTCCTTCTCTCATCTCTGATAAATAGAGGGTAGTAGCTTCATTAGACAATTCAGTGTTCTACCAATGAAATAGCAATATGTTGTCCCCTGGGAACTTTCTTTAACCACAGAGTACAAGCAGCTGCTCTAATTGTGCTGTGCTGGAGGCCCTGTGCAAGGGCAACCAAGGCTGCTGTTTTTCCTGATAGGATCTTCGAAGCAGAGCAGGATGGAGTTCTGAATTAGGTTCCTCTATTACAGTGTGGATTTCCAGTGGGCCCCTCTGATTTTCTACCTCTTCTAATTAATGAAGCTGCTTTCAGAGAATGAAAAATTACTTTCTTTGCTTGGCTCAAGGAATAAGCCCAGGCAGGTTGATGGTTTGAAGCATTCAGATGTAAAATTTTAAAATAAAATAAAATTAAATGAAACTGGATACACAGGGGTTTGTGAACAGAGGTGAAAAAATGAGGGCTGAATACCTCAGTCCTCTTTGTGGCTATTCATAGAATCATAGAATCATAGGGTTGGAAAGGACCTTAAGATCATCTAGTTCCAACCCCCTTGCCATGGGCAGGGACACCGCCCACTAAACCATGTCACCCAAGCCACTGTCCAACCCGACCTTGAACACTGACAGTGATGGAGCATTCACAACTTCCCTGGGCAATCCATTCCAGTGCCTCACCATCCTCACAGCAAAGAATGTCTTTCTCAGGTCCAATCTAAACTTCCCCTGTTTAAGTTTGAACCTCTTACCCTTGTCCTATCAGTACAGTCCCTCATGAAGAGTCCTTCCTCAGCATCCCTATAAGCCCCCTTCAGATACTGGAAGGCTGCTATGAGGTCTCCATGCAGCCTTCTCTTCTCCAGGCTGAATAACCCCAACTCTCTCATCCTATCTTCATAGGGGAGGTGCTCCTGTCCCTTGATCATCCTTGTGGCCCTCCTCTGCACTTGTTCCAACAGTTCCACGTCCTTTTGATGTTGAGGACACCAGAACTGCAGACAATATTCCAGGTGAGGTTTCACAAGAACAGAGTTGAGGGGCAGGATCACCTCCTTCAACCTGCTGGTCGCGCTCCTTTTGATGCAGCCCAGGATACGGTTGGCTTTCTGGACTGCAAGTGCACACTGCCAGCTCATGTTCATACTCTTATCAACGAACACCCCCAAGTCCTTCTCCTCAGGGCTGCTCTGAATCTCTTCTCTGCCAAACCTGTAGCTGTGCCTGGGATTGCTCCGGCACAGGTTTAGGACCTTGCACATGGCATGGTTAAACTTCATGAGGTTGGCATCAGCTCACCTCACAAGTGTGTCAAGGTCCCTCTGGATGGCATTCCTT
>JASSUY010027989.1:31023-56976 GCA_032466535.1 Forpus xanthops | reverse complement strand
ATTCTTTTGATTCTCCTTCCCATTTCCCCGGGACTGGGGAAGAAAGAGGGGGGGGGGGTGCACAGAACTGTTTGAATTTTCTTTTTTCCTTTCCCCTCACAAAATGCTTTATGCATCCAAGAAGCCACTAGTCTTGCTGCTAGGCTTATCCTCTTCCAAGCCTAAGGAAATGCTTATTCCCATGGCCTTAACACATGCAAGCCAAAATCCCAGCACCTTAAAGATCATCTGAAAGGCAAATTAAGGAAGGAGCGTGGGAGAGAAATGAGAAATCCTGGAGGAGATATACTTCTTCTTTATTTCGCACTCTGCATCAGTGGCTTAATGCAGACTATGGAAGCATGCTCCATGACTCCTTCCTTGTGTCATCCTACACCAACTAACAGTAACTTTCACAGCATTCTTCACAAGTCTCTCAGTGACAATCAACCAGGGAGTAAAAAAAGCCAAAGAAAATTTACTCAAAATAAATTCTCAGAGATCCAAAGAAATGTTTCAAGATTCCCTTCTGAAACACATCACTGGCCTACTTACAAAGATCTAACTAGGGAGGGTGGCCCAGCTCCTTGGGAAAGGGTGGAAGCGGGGGGGATTCTAGATGGGAGAACACATCCTGCTGCTCAGGTATGAACCTTCCTTCAGTGGCACAACATGATGCCCACAAAAACAAGCTTGCCTTCCAGCTTTTGTTAGATTGTAGGTGAATATAAATTGTGGCACTTAGCATCTCTAGTTCTGTTATTTCGGTATGTGAGAGCAGCAGATGTGTCTGATGCTAACCTGAAAGCAGCGGCACCTAGAATAAATGGTCCCTGGTCACCAGCTGTACACATCCCACCAGCAGTGTGTGTGCCCAGGCTCTCAGATGCTGCTTGACTTGGACACGCTGTCACATCTCATGTTGGGTTCTGCATGCCTGAGCAAGCTGTCAGAAAGCTGGCTTGGTCTGTTGTAGCTCCTTAAAAAATTACCGAAGAAAAATACTCTAGGGTACCTGGAATCACTTGCATGACTTCAGATTTATTCTGACTGATCCAGTATTCATGACAGTGTATCTAGACACCTCACTAAGACATATATTTGAGATAAGTGTGATTTTAGTGCAAGAGGAAATTTCCATATGGTTGCATGTGGCTACTGCATTTCAGCCATGTTTCTCAACACTGCAAACAACCCACACACATTCCAAAGAAGACACTACAAACAAATATTCTTAGCGGATTTGTAGATTTAGATGTTGGAAACATAGTAAATGCATACCTATTCATGTAAAAATAATTTTCTAGTATGCAAGAAAAAATGTATTTCCTGAAGTGATCTCAGTGGTTTGTGTATTACAGGCCTTTTCTACACCCTGTAAGCACTGTCCACATTCACATTCAGTAGCCCACTGTTGTCACATAAAGCCACTATGGGATCTAGGCAGCAGCATGCTCTCAAAGAGGATGGAAAACAGTATTCTACCTTCAGCACTTTGAAGTGAGATTTCTTGAAGTTAAACACCTAATGAGGACACATTAAGCATGTCAGGTAAACATTGAGAAGGGGGAGACACAATAAAAGAGGATTCCACATTACAGCTCCCAGTCCAGTGAGTACATCTTGCTACTGCACACCGGCAGCACTGCAGTCAATAGGACTGTCTCGGTGAGTAAAGACTCCCTGTGCAAGGACTGGAGGCCTTTAGAATTGGTTTGCTTTATAAAACAGAGAGTGTACAGAAGTACACAGATAGGAGTATTATAATTCTTGTAGGAGCTGTTGCTGGAGTCTAGAAAAGCAGAATTTGTTCTACTCCAATACATCTAAATCTGCAAAATTCATTAAAAGAGAGGAACATAACACTCAAACACTCTTACTGAAAATCATTACAGTGATACATACTGGGAAGGGAAATCATGTTCCAGAATCTACACAGCAACCCTAAATCTGCAAAAGTAAAATAGCATATAAATAACATTTATTACTGTTATAAAATTACTGTATTTTGAAATAGTATGACACTGTAAGATATATTTTCCAACAAGATTAGTACAAAAAAATTTACATTTCAGAATCTGTCTCTTTCATTTCAAGAAGCACAATCCTTTGAGACATTTTCTTATAACTCTGCTAATATAATGTTGTTCTTTGTGCACAGGAGTGCCACTGAAAGGAAACTTTGACCCACTGGATATACTGCTTACTAAAGATTAGCTCAAAAATTATTTCCCAGTTTCTTGTTTTCTGTCCTTTGCATTATTCAGCAACCCACATCCCACAAGCAGGGGCAGCCTGGGCACTGATTCAAGTCACATTTTCCAAGGGATTTTTTCACCCAGCTGCTGCGATGTTTGAACAGACAGGAGGTCTCTTTCAAGTCATCTTCCAAAGGTCACTGACATACTTTGCCCTCAAATGTCAAGCTGCTGCTGAAACTTATTAATAGGTCAGACAGGGGGAAAACAACAGAGGAGGAAAAAAAAATAAATCCTTAAAAAGCTCCTGTAAATGGTTTCAAAAATTAAGTTTAAATGATAAAGGAAGACACCTCTGTAAACAAACCACCAGTAGCAAATACCAATTTTTCTGATGCTCTGTGCATGGAGCTGATACCTGCTCAATAATTACAACTTGTTTTTCAGACACTATGTTGTTTAATGATGTGAGCCATTTAGAGAAAAAAATCAAATACCAGACATTGCACATTATCAAATTTACAGATTTATTAAATAAAATCGATGGTTTATTACAGCTGTAAGACAACACTCCACAAATAGGTCAAGCTTTGGGTCACAGCTATACAGAATTTTAATGCCTTCAAATGTTAACCTTTTGTAAGCATATCCATCAGAGAGCAACACATAAGCACGTAATCTTGTTAACATAATTGAAAACACTCCCAGAGAAAACATGCATCTGATCAAACTGAAGTTGTGTTGGACTGCATCCTTCCTTGCAACTTTGATGTCTTTATCTGGATCAAGTGTGTCTGTTGCTATAAAGGTACTTTCTGCATTCCCTCAACAGAACACAAAGGAAAGCAGGATCTTGAGAGCAAGCAAAATGTGTCTCTCTGCT
The DNA here is from genome assembly GCA_032466535.1 of Forpus xanthops. NCBI lineage: Eukaryota > Metazoa > Chordata > Aves > Psittaciformes > Psittacidae > Forpus > Forpus xanthops. Next base: position 53,916 of record JASSUY010027989.1, on the reverse strand, counting down.
CTATGTGTATGGATAGAGATTTATTTAATAGACTTACCAATGGTTGTTCCTTATATTCTAGTTAAATCTGAAACACAACATAACATCTTAGTGGAACTAAAAGCCTTGAGACATTCATATAAGAGCCCTTGTTTTCACCTTGGAAAGGCAGCACGCAGAAAGCACAAGTTGCAGAGTGATCCATCTCCACCGCAACAACCTGCAGACTTTGACCCTGATTTTCTTCAGTGCTACATCACTGTCACACCAGCACAGCCCCACCAATTGTTATGGCAAGCCTGATTTACATTGGTGAAGTGAGAAGGCAAGTCATCTGCTTGTTTTTGTCTCCTTATCAAATGCTGAGTGTGACCAGGCACAGCAGTTGGCCTTTTTGCTCTGTTCATAACTCATAATAGAATCCTGATTGGATTGTGCTTATTTTTCCTTGCATGTTCCCACCAAATGGAAAACAGGGTGACTGCAGACACCTAAATGGTTATGTTGTCATGCATGCCACTGGAAATTAAATCTATTCCTTAAAGAAACAGTGTAAATTTTAATTAAACTGCTGAAAGTCCTCAGAGTATATTTATCTCTGTTTAACTGAAATGAATGACAAACCCTCAGAAAAGAGCACTCAAAATGCAGTAGCATTTCAAGCATATGCTGCACATTTCATGCAAGACTCGAGAGCTCCATTCTATCCATTGCTTCCAACTTGGCTCATCTGAATTCAACATAAATTACAGTATTCATTGATTTTATGCTGGCTTTATACTTAGTTCTAGTTTCCTTATAAGTTACTAGAGACAGGCTCCTCCTGAGGGTGATACAGGTTGGACCCACTTTAGGTGACCAGAGCACTCTCTCTTGAGGTCAATGTCTAAGCTCAGCCTCTAAGTTTGGCCACCTTAATAGCTCCTGATTCCTCTCTTAAGGAGTTACACATCAGTTGTAACTTGAAGCATGAAGATCCACCCAAGAAGTGATGATGTTTACTAACAGAATACATATGGCATAAAACCCAGAGTAGTGTTCTTGCTGTGAGACAGTGGGACTCCTGCAACTCTCTGCAAGCGACGTGCTCTTTGGGTTGTGTTGAGAAAAGTATTAGCTTCACATGGGCCTTGAGGAAGAAGGAGACATTGTAAAGCTATTCCTTGCTTAGGGACAACTCGGACATAAAGATATATTTAAACAAATTTTGATGTCCTAACTCTTCAAACATTTCAAATGCTGTCTTGATCTGGATTGAGTTGCAAATATCCTTTAATATTGGGAAACGTATTAAGTTGGTGGAGATCACAGAGGCAAAAAAGAGGACAGCAAAAAATAACCAACATTTGTCACATTAGATCAAGAAAATGTCAACTACGAAAACACTTCAGTTTAACAATGTACGTGCAGCCACCTACATTTAAAGGTCTATACACTGGCCACTTACATGAGTGTTACATAAAAATCATGGATAGGGCAGGAGAAAATGAAACCATTTACAGAACTTTTTAATCCTCTGCTTAAGTCAACTAAGTTGACTTGTGCTTGCACTACATTTTTTTAAGGTAAGTATTTCAGGTCTGGCACATCAGTAAAGAGCAAAACCTCACATGTGGAGGTGTCCCCTCATTTTCCACAGGTTCCCACAGGTAGACCACCCAGTGCCAACAAGCAATCAAAGCTGGTTTTTAAAAACTTTACTTAGGATACCTTTTTGACGCATGTGATTCTCAAAGAAATACACAAATAACTGGAAATTCACTATGCAAAGTTGCGAAGCACTTAAGTATTTGTTATCCATATATCATTAACAGTTTTAATCTACTTTACAGTGTACCCAAATAAAATTTATTTATTTGCTAGGAAAAAAAGAGTTGACACTGTATCTACTAGGGTAACCTGAGTCAAGAGGAGCAATGTCTGTCAAATCATTTCATATGTCTAGTTTAAATGCCTTTTAATTGCTGTTGCCATCTTCTTCCCGCTTTATGTATGCTTTATTCAATATTTGTATTTCTTCCTGATAACCACCTTTTTCCACATACTGCTTTTTGCTGTTCTGCCTATGAGCTTCAACAGTGTCCGGAATTGATATATTAATATCGCTGTCAGGATTGTTTGATGGTATGAAGAGAGAGTAGGAGGCAGTTTCCCCTAAATCACATGAGACAAACCTATTTTCTTTCCTTGAATAACGTAAGGATGGAGACCTCACCTGTGAGGACTGGCTAATGTTACTGATGATTGACACGGTATCTAGGGCCTCTTCATTGTCACAAATTTCAAGTACCTCTAAATGAATTTTAACACTTGTGTCAGCAAACGTATCAGGAGACTCCTCTGGGTTTGGCTCGTGACCAACACTTTTAGATCGATATACTTCAATTTTCTTTGACATGGGTGTTATTTTTTGTCCTTCAGTGCTTACCTCATAGGTGGATAAAGACAGTGTTTTTCCTGTGGGTGCCTGAAGAGATACAGTTCCTTGAAATGCACACAAAGGGACAGCCAAGGCCCCACCTGATCGCTGGAAAGAGAAAGAATGACCATTACTTCATGTTAATTTTTGAAGTTAGAATCCATTATAAATGAGCAAATTAGGCTTAGTTTGTTAACTAACTTTCCTGACTTTTCCGACCAGTATTTTAGAAATGTTTATGACTTATTATCATTATTATTATTATGGTATTTATGACTTTAAAGAGTAGAATGAAGTGTTTGTTAATTATATATTTAGTATAAAAAGTGAAGTCTCTGTGATTCAGTTAGTTTATGGGCACACACACTTTTCTGGATAGTCTACATAGAATGTTTCATTGCAGCCAGTCCCCAAGGAGACAGCTTGCATAGCAGGCACCTCTCTAGCTAGTACTCACAGGCACCTCTGAAAGTGTTTTCTATCTGCTTGAATCAGACGGAGACAGTGATCTCCTAAAGCTCATAGTAACCAAAATGACAGGAATTACACCAGAGGACTGTTCAAACACAGGAACCTACATGTCTCCCTTAGGCACCCTGTCTTAATGACTCTTAACTAAATTAAGTGCCTAAAGTTAGCTGGCTTAGCTACCAAGCTGAATTTCACAAAACAACTTGTCAGGTATTATTTGTCATGGTTTAACCCCAGCTGGCAGAGAAAGAAAATTTAATTAAAGCTCTGCAGTACTAAAAGTCATCTTCACGCCAAGAATTTTTAGCAGCTGCAATGAAAATATCATTTCAGAGGTTGTAAATAAATAACAGCATTACATAAAAAAATCACTGCAAGCACCTGTGTTGTAAACAGAGGACACAGCTTCCTCCTATGTAGATTGCTGCAGCTGACTCAGTGATTGGTTGTTACATGTTCTTTTCCATAGTGTTGCAAGACAGATTCTGGCTCTCACTCTCACACTATAAAGACTCATTTTTAACTGTGAATATTCTCCTTCAGTGACTTACACAGGACAGAACAAATGTGATGGCAGAAATAAACACATACAGCAAAGAAACACCAGGTTCTGGAGAGGGCTCATCTCTTGCTCCATCCTCATTTGCTCTGCTGAAGCTGGGCTTTGACTGCTGACTGAGAAAGGCAGGGGTTATCATTTGAAAACTTCCTCTTACTCACTAAAAAGTACTATACATAATGAACCACAGTTTGACCAAAAGCAGCCTCCCTGGCAGGCAGCAAAGTGCTGACTTTGAGAAAGGGCAGTTCAGAAGGAAGGGCTGCAACAATTTATATGGAAATGTGCAACAAGAAAGACTACTGAAAACTAGGGCAACTGAAGAACCCAACTCTGCACTCACATAGACACCAGGGAGAGGGGTACTTGAAAAGCTGCCAGGTAGCAAGGTAAATCACTTTGTACAGTCTTCTGTGTTGCTTTTGCTATCAGGACCTGTTGATGATCTTTCAAATCTACCTCACAAATCACTGACAGGTGAGACAGCTGGGGTTGTTCAGCCTTGAGAAGGCTCCAGAAAGACCTCTGAGCAGCCTCCAGTACCTAAAAGGGACAACAAGAAAGCTGGAGAGGTACTTCTTTCAAGGGCATGTAGGGATAGGACATGGGGGAGTGGCTTTAAACTGAAAGAGAGTAGATTCATGTTAGATATAATGAAGAAAGCCTTCACTATGAGGGTGGTGAGACACTGGCGCAGGTTGCCGAGAGAAGCTGTGGCTGCCCCATCCCTGGAAGCATTTAAGGCCAGGTTGGATAGGGCTTTGAGCAGCCTGGTCTAGCATGAGGTAACCCTGCCGATGGCAGGGCGGTTTGAACTAGGTGATCTTTAAAGTCCTTTCCAATTCAAACCAATTCTGTGATTCTATGATTACCTCACCTTCACTAAAAAGCATGTAAAGGAAATTAGGTTCCATTGCATAGAAAAATCTTGCCAAACTGTGACTTAATGTTGTTCTTTGACAAAGGAATCGACCTGACAAAACCCTCAGAGCTGGCTTGCCCTGCTGGAAGGAAATCAAAGTTGTATTAGTCTCCTTAATAGAAAAATGGTCCTCAAGTGTTCTTCCAATGTGCAGTTACAGAGGCAGCTATCATGCTGCGTCATCAAGCAGGCAGAGGTCCTAGACTGGTGAATGTTAGCTGACAGCAGCTAACTGGCAGCTCCTGGCTGCTGTTTTTAGTTCAGAGCTATGGTGGGTGCAGGGGGTCCTTCAAGTGCAGCTCTTCTAAGGCTAAGCACCAGCAGCCTTTGTTTCAAAGCAATGAGGAGGGAGCTTTTTTTAAAGCTCAGGTAGGTACTGGCCCTTACATTTTCTGTAGTAATTAGTAATGCGGATCACCCCTCCAGAAAAGATGTGAGAATAACTGTTTTCTCAGCTTGAGGAAGCTGCTGTACACCCATCTTCCACTCCAGTTGTTTACTAAGGCCACTGGAGGATAGAGCAACAAATCTAGCTCTGGGTAACATCAAGTGGACAAAACCTACTGTTCTAAGCAGCACAGATGCACATGGTAAGCATCTTGTATATTGCAATGGATAGAACCTAGATACCTATCAACTTTGGTAACACACATTTAAAATGGTGTTTCTGTTGGATACAAGCCCTATGGCTCTATTTCCAGCCCTCTGTCCAGTTTCTGCACTCAACACTCTAAAGTCCTTTGCAGGGTCTTGTTTGAGCGTCTGCATTTCTGGCTGTTAATCACGGTCAGAGTCTGAAGAACAGTCTAAAAAAGCACTTAGATTATATAGAAAGACATCTAAAGAGTAGGGGGGGGAAGTTAAATAAGAACGGATTACTTCAGTGCAAGGTTACATTCTACTTAATAAAACACTGCAGATTTGTCATCTTGAATGTCAACAAGATGGAGGGTACGTTTGAGACATGACCAATCTCACTCACTGGAACGAACACTCCAGTTCTGGAGAACAAGAAATTTTCCCATTACCACACATTTAGTGGCTCTTTCCAAAAGTCTGTTTTCTGTTGAGAAATCAGTAATTACTTTTAGAACTGAAAAGGATATACTAACTCTCCTAGGCCACTTCCCAGTCCTTAACCAGGAAGTCAGTAAACTACGCAATTTTCACTAGAAATACTGTTCAGTTACAGACATCTTCACCTGTTTCTACAAATAGGGAATCCATTCCTCTTCATAAACTGTGCATCATAATGCCATGCACTCGTGACTGCAGCAGGTGCTTGACTATAACCACTGCCCTTGCAGGGGCAGCTTTCAAATCACATGACTGCTGCTGCTGAACCCATGACAACAGCTTTAACATCCTCAGTGCAGCAGCTGAACTGCAAGGAAACTAGACAATTAACTGCCAGCTTTGATGAAGTACATGTGTGCGAAACAAACCCATTCATCATCAGTGCAAAATGTTCAATGTTTAAAAAATCCAAGTAATTACTGAAAATAACTTACTGAGCACACTTTATTGAAAATTAAATTAAACCCTGGAATTACATGATAGGGGAAGGCAGGAATAAAGCCTGAGGGCAGATCTGAGCCAGTGAACTGAAAATACACAGCTAAGGGCTGCGGGGAACTCGCACTACCTTGTCTGGTCCTGAAGTGCCGCAGCCCCATGAAGACTTCTGTGCTCCACACTGGAGGGGAGAACCTATGGCCACAGATGGTGACCGTCCCTCTGTGGCAGTAGAAAGGACTCTGCACTAGCATCAGAAAGGGGATAGTGACTGAGAATCCAATCTGGCCCCTCAGCGATGTACAGGGCACTGAACAGCATAGCCAGGCTCTCTGCTGGGTTCAGAGCTGTTGCTCATCTTGCGCTCGCTTAGCAAGCTCTGCTCTAGAGTCAAGCAGCCCAACAGAAAATGCTATGATTAAAAACAACCCAAAAGAAGGAAAAATGCAGCTCTGGTTTTATGTACAGCCAGGTAAAATTGATTATTACTGGAATTACTTTCAGTATAAGTTATTACTAATGAGAACAGAATGTAACCCTCATTTCGTCCTTGATATGATTACTAAAAATCCATTTTTGCTTCCTGTGACACAACCATGGCAAGAAATAGGAATCTGTTAGCACACCAGATTATACTGGCACATCCTGTAAAGAAGTATTTTGTCTTCTACTGTTCCACTGTTACCTACAGTTCAGCTTTAAGACTTTCAGTGTCATTTAATTCTAAAGCAGTAGGAAGAGGAGACAATTTGAGTACCACTTAACAGTAGCTTTCACTTCATCCATCCAGGTTCCTGCACCCCAACTCTGCATTATTTTAGCTTGAACAAAAGCATCCACAATTGTAGAAAGGTTATGATTCATTTTTACTTCAGTGAAAAAATAAAGAGAATCACGGTGCTGTTTCTGAACATCTGCCTCCACAGCCTGTGCTCAAAATGCTTTTTGCAGAGGTATTGCTCCACTGGGCTTATTCCACACTATTTTGCTCCCACAATTTGTGTTTCTGTATTTAAAACAAAACCTAGTTTTTAAAAGAAATACACATATTAACTCCTCGCACAAAATTTATGCTGTGCATTCTCTTTCTAAAGTACTTCTACATGAATGTTTTTAGGAAGGTATAGAAAACTTGGAGCCACATGGTTCTGGAATTGTCTTCAGAATGACAATGTTTTGATGTTAAGTTGATAATGCATGCAGGAATCAGGTACTGGTATAAAGGTGAAGACCTTTGTGAAATAAAATAAACCCTCTCTTTTCAACCAAAGTGCCATTTTGCAGATGTTATGTCTCAGCAGTTTTGAAAAATATTAGATACTCATATAGAATTATCATTATGCCTCATTAAAATGCAGAAATTCTTCTCAACTCCAGCACTGTGTTTACTTTATCAGGTTTGTAGTTATACTGGAATTTGTAGTACTATCTCAAAGACACCTCAGCAGAAGTGCATTCCATACCAGTTTGCCAGATGTGGCCAATACATAGGGCAAGAAAACTTTGCTAAAGACGATTCTGATCCTGTGAAGTCAAGACTTGTATTTCTGAGACTTTATGCTCTCTCAACTAGAAGAGTTGAAGGAAAGATCAGATACTTACCTGCTTGAACACAGATGACTTAAAATTTAGTCTGATATGGTTCTTATATCTACTTATAGAGCCTTTTTTTTCTGTATGTACACAAGCATAGATACATATAAGTATTTATTTATTAATCATACATGGCATATATCTATATAAAATACTTAACTTTTTACAGTTGATTTCTTAATTTCTGGTAGGATTGAAAGTTTTCAATTCAGAAATGCTCTAATGTTTAAATTTTTAAAAAACCTCACAGCATTCCCCAGTCAAAACACTGTAAGCCAAAACTGCTGTTCTTTATGCTGGGTCTCTTAAAAGTTGCAGGCTGGCGCCAAATCTGAGCTATCCCCATGGAGGGCTGATTTCTGCAGATTTGCATTACAGAAACAGCACGTTGGTAATTTTCAAAATTGATTAATATGTATCAACACACATTTCATCACTCAGGACTGCTGCCGGATCTCTAAGGCCATGATGTCTGGCACAAGCTCCTGCCAACAGGAGCTGGCCCTTCCCCTGCTCAGTTTTACTTTTTGTGGAGAGTTTATTTCCAACACGTCTCACCACAGGGCATCCCTCTGTGCAGCTCCTGCCCAAGACAGCTGGAGGCTATTCTGTCTGTTAGATTCTAGAACAGGGATTTCACTGTAGAACTACCTGTACCAGCACGTGCTTTTTTAACAAGCAAAGATAAAAAATTACAATGAAATAAATCACAAATGTAGTTGCTCCTTAAGGAGTGTTGACACATTCTGAACAGAGAAATCTCTGCATAATTGATAAAGAAAATGCTTTTATTAATAAATTTTCCACCTTACACATTTCACAGAAGACAGAAAGTAGTTGTGCCTATATGAGAAAACCATCCTCATAATCACTGTAGTTTCAGACTCAGCTCCCCTGTTCTGTTGTGACTGCCTGAGCAGTTTGAGCCAGGTATTGTGGCACAGAGGAGGCCTCAGCCTCTGCAGACCACAAAATTGAACTCTGCAATGGGCTGGACAACAGGCTCTTGCAGAAAGGTTTCAATTTGTAAATGCTCAAAGCAGTGAAAAAGGGCCCAAGAACCACTGATTTGCAGTTTTATAATGATCCTACTAAGACTGTTTATGGAATCTTGAAGTTCATCAGCTTTCCCTGCACAGAAACAAGTTTTTGATCCCTAACAGCTTTTTGAGGGGGAAAGGAAGGGGAAGGTAACATTTACAGAATCTGTTACTGTCTTTCTCCTTGCAGACTGGCAGAAACAAAAGAAATACATGCTTTTGTATCTGGTTTGCCATGCAATAGTAGTACTTACATGAAATATTAATAAAGGGGTATTAAGCTGCAAGTAGACTAAGAAAATTTTAATTTCATTCCTTGCCAAAGCAGAGCCTCATTCTGCATGCTGGTAAGTACCTCCCAAGGGTGTGTAGCATTCCTTCTGCTTCCCTTCAGCGTCTGCAGGAGTTGATTAGCAATTTGCAGAGCCGTGCTTTATAGGAAAGTCGGAAATGTACAACTGGAATCAACTCTGAACACTGTTTCTGATGTATCTACATGTGATGTTCAATTTAAAACTCCAGCTGACAACTGATCAGTAATTTATTCTGCTAGAAGCAGCCTAGAAAATTCTTCAAGGCCAACAAATTAATATTCCAAATACCAAATGTTTTTGCATACTTTTCACATTTTACATTAAATGTAGCTGGATTCATCCTGTTACTAGGACCTTAAACTCAGTGTTGTAGTTTGAGGCCCCTCAAACAGTTCTGCGCACCCCCCCCCCCTTTCTTCCCCAGTCCCGGGAACTGACACTCAGTCATCCCAGCTTTCCAGTACTTAGAACCCACAGAGACCACTGTCCAGCATGGGCAAGCACACAGTTTCCAGGATCTCCTGGTAATCTTTGTTTCAGAGAGTAGATGATTCCATAGCAGTTAAAGGAAAACATGAACAACTCCATTCTCCAAAGACAGTTATGAATTAATACTTCATCTCCTGAGAATAAAGCTGACACTGTTCCAGAAGCAGATTCTTAGCCAGGTAACACTTTTTAGCAACTGAAATCAAAGATAAACTGTTCAGCCACATGACCTGATGTAGCTCATGTAGCTCACAGCTCATTTGGGTTTTAAAGACAATAAACTGCTGTTGCAATAAGGCCAGTGCAGAAACAAAAGGTTAACTGGGGGAAGAAAGGAAATCCCTAAGAGCCTGAATTCCTGTATTATCATGGGGAAAAAGAAAATCTGCTTGGAGGATTCTCCACTGTAACTAAGTTAGGAGATACCCTCTCTAACTGCGCAAGAAGGCTGTGTACTCAGACATTTAAACTTTGTAGTTGCCCAGACATAGTTGCCTAGTGCCGTCAGAGATGACTCAGAGGATTCGGGATATCCTCAAAAACTTTCAAATATAACAAAAAAAAAACTATTGGGTGACATACAACCTCCTGAAGCAGCAGCTGGAGTGGTACTCCCTAAGTCAGCTCAACTGGCTCTACACACCTCTGTTTCATCAACGGACTCAAGCCCAAGGGATTTTATACACCCTCCCTCATGATCTCTTAAGTTTCAAACACCATGAATCACTGTCCCTGGAATAAGGTAAGTGTAATATTAGTGTTACAGCAAAATAGAGATCATATTAGAGTGTGTGTCTCCATCTCTGGAAGAAGTAGGAGAGCTCAGATGTGAGGTTCCAGAATGGCAATTGACTCTTCCAAGCCTGTGGACAGCACATTGGTAGAACTACGAACAGATAGCAGGCTTTGCTGTGTCCCAGTCCAACGCTACTCCTATTGTGCCATGCTGCCTTCGCAACAGAAATATCAGCAATCTCTAATCAGAAAGCTCTAATGAGTCTGCATTGCTAATTACTTTGGTGGAATATGGTTCTAGCTGAAGAGTTTTATTTTTAGAATATTTCCAGTAAGTAGTTTGATGCTTATTTCCAGAGACAATGTATTTTATTTTTATTTTAAAATAGAGGCTTAGTCTTCCATTTCCCTACAAATAAAAATCAGCTGCAGTAAAATTCATTACTGAAACAATTCATCCTTTGAGAGGCTGGCTGCAGGAAATTTAGAGCTAATGGGGTATGACAAGACTGGACAAGCTTGGACAAGCTCAAGCTCACCTCAAATGACCTGAAATATTTGGGGTGTGCACAAGAAACAGAGATATTATTAAAACTCTACACTAGAGGCACATTCAAATTGAGAATTTGTGCCCCTGAAAGTATAAAAATGCCAGCACTATAGCTATCTAGGCAAATTAATTCTGGCTCTTTCATTTTTTATCTTGTGTGATATAATGAATGTGGGAACAACTGATACACAGCTGAAGGCCAGGAGCATGGTCTATGTGCATACATAGGTTCACAGAGAGAGGCAGGCAGAGAAGCTACCCAAGGCTTTAAAAGCAGAACCAGCACTGCAGCTGAGGCACCACCTCACTCCTAGCTGTAGAGATAGTTCACCCCCTGCATTTCCACTGCACAGTATCTATGAGTCTCAAGTAACACAGGTTTTGTCACCTTGACTTCAATTAAAAGCAGTGTTTGTGTCCACAGAACTGAAATTTCCTGCTTTGGAAAGGTGCAACTCAGAAATTTACGTATCACATTCTAAAGAACATGGCTTTTGCATAGTTACATACATCTGCCAAAGCTTTCCCAGCATGAATGTCTGAAAATTACTTCTTACGGTCTGGATTGACAGGGCTGATCACATTATGAACTGTCTGAAGTTAGTATTGCAGAAGAGAGAAGAGGTCTATTAGGCTGTATGTGGTGGGTAGAGAAATCAAGAGCTTTTGATGTCTGGTCTAGCTCTCCCCATTACCTTGCTACCAGGAAGAAGTTGTTCTTCGTACAGATGATCTGCTGACATTCATTCTCTTTTTTGTAATAGCTGCAAAACTGGGCCTTACCCTTTTCACCAGACTCCATGAAGTTTATTTGACGTGGCGTGCACTACCAGTCCTGCAAAAAAATTCTGAGTTCATTTGCAAACATCATATTACCAGGTTTTCTGCTGAGCTTCAGATATTGGGAAGTTAAACTGAAATGGTGTTTTTGCTTACTAGGGAAATCTAATGAAGAAAAGCATGTTGAAGAACAGCACAAGCCTTTAAAAAATTGAGAACATATCAGCCTAAAATGAAATGGCTTCATAGGAACAGCATCAAAATTGCACTGCTTTTCTAACTCCTATTCCATTAAGCAACATTAGGGCCAATGGTCCCTAGGGTACAAGAATCCCTTGGTCAGTGTGATATTGATTTTGTTCGTAGCACTGTCTGTTCTCTCAGAAAAGGAACACTGATAGCCATCAGTGCAGCTCTCTGCAGAACTGATTCCTGTAAAAGTCTCTGACACAGTGTTGTTGGTCAGCTCCACAAGGCATGTTTATCCTCATTACGTCTTCATGACCCTGATTTTTATCTTTCCTCTAGTTCCATGTGTGCATGACTACTTGCATCTAACATACATTAAAACCTGTTTAAGCAACAGATCTAAAAGCTGTTGCTTATTTATCTAAAACAGACAGAATAAACATCAGGCATAGGATGACAGCTGCTTCACAGATGGGTGCCAGCCGGAGGGAAGCGCTACAAGAGCTTGCCTATGTGCTGCCTTGCCCTCTTGGGGAAACATTTCTACTCTCGGTATTTCTCCTGTAAGTACAATTCAACAGAGTGCCACTTGCAGTTTACCAGCAAGCAGAGTCAGCAAGTCTTGCAAGGGTCGTACCACTTTGTCCCACTTGGAGCAAAGTTAGAAGACGGTGGTGAAATGCTACATTGATTTTCCAGCTGAGCGAACACTGCCTGCAGGAAGGTACCAGATGAGAACATCACAGCGAACAGGCACGTGTATAGTTGCATAGGCCAGTGGAAAGCAAATCTCACCGCATCTATTTATAACTTAGCTTCTATGCTGTGCCTGGTGTTTACTGGAATGTTTACATCTTTCTTGTAGTGAGAAAGATCCTGTGTATTTATCACCACTAAAAACATTTCAACTGTGCTGACTCCTCTTAAGTGAAAAAAATTTGCACGGTTTTCCCCCTTCTCTTTGCAGGGCATATAAATAGATTCTATGCAGAGAGTCTCTTGAAAGAGTGCTTGAGGTGACTCATATATGAAGTATCAAGTCAAAGGAAAAAAATAATCAGAAAGGTTATAATACATTGCAAGCCTGGAAGGTTTCTGTTGCCTGAAGGCAACTAGTATAGGTGAAAAAACACATGACATATTTACACTAAATCTCTTTAGGAAAGGGAGATATGGTGGTATTTTATAAGATGTTAAAGGTATCCTTCAAAAATGTGTCTGAGCAAGAGTTAGAAATGACAAGTACCATTTTTTTCTCTCCCTCTCAATTATAGGTAGTGTATACAGGTATTAAATAAAACCCACTGCCTCATCCTCCTTTCATCCCACTTTTATTCCAGAGAACTCACTTTGATGGAGTAACTCTTTACTCACAGAAGAGATGACAAGGAGACAACCAGATACGGCATCATTACTATCATTCCATTTTCCAAGTAGCACACAGCTTCAACAGAAAATCAAAGGCATCACATGTACTGTCTGGCAGCCTACTCTTCAAAAGGCTAAACTGATGCATTTCTCACTGCTTATTTAAGGTCTGAAAACATAGAATAAAAACCAACGTTTTCACAATACAAATGAAAATGGGCAGCTGTATGCAAGTATCACTTTTTGCTCAGAGGGTGAAGAAAAGTAATGTAGGGAAAGACTTCACATCCCTCATGCCAACAGCCTCCTCAGGCTAGGTGTGTCCCAGGTAACATGTGCCTATTGAAGTAACAGGTGACCTGGTAAAGGATGAAACTGCTGCCACAGGTACCCTGCACAGGATGTGCGCTAGGTTTGATTTTGGACCACAGCACGCTCTGACTGGACTGTTCTCCAGTATGTCATTTCTGTTCCTCCAGAGCTTCCTCAGAGAAACCTTGGGCAATTATTCGTGAAACAATGTTTGTTCAAGCCTGATTTTATTTGCACATGACATCTCACCTTTTTTTCTCTCTCTTCTCTTCTCCTGTTTAATCTGCAAAGTGGCTATAAGAAGGATTAATAAAAAGGCATGACAACAGGCCCTTTGCTGGTGACACCCAGCTCATCTCCACTGACCTATGCAGTACAGGAGAATGTCACAGATGGCACCAGGTAAAAACTGAGGTAGTTACTAGTGCTCTATCTGCCCAGCAAAATCAATGCTGATTCACTGAAGGAAGCAGGAGGATTATCTGGTAAAGGGTTTACTCACCCTGCTGGTAAGAAACACATGTTCTTTGCGGAAAACCTAGCTGCTATTTGGAGATCAGGATGGGACCACTACACATTTCTGGTGTGACCAAAACATTCTTTTTTTATTGCACTTGGCATAGCAGGTTTTATTAGCAAATGGGACACCTGTCAGCCACAGCAGTGCACACTGTGTTATTCATTCAACAGCAGCAACTCTCACAATGGTTTCTTCAATACTTGGCTGAATTTGACTGTAGCTCTCCCAACTGTAACTTCAGTTAGCATGGTATTTTCTAGATTTGGCTGAATTACAAAATCACAGAATGGTCTGGGTTGGAAAGGACCTTCAAGATCACGTAGTTCCAACCCCCCTGCCATCAGGAGGGACATCTCACACTAGACCAGGCTGCTCAAAGCCCCATCCAACCTGGCCTTGAACACTTCCAGTGATGGGGCAGCCACAGCTTCTCTGGGCAACATGTGCCAGTGTCTCATCCCCCTCACAGGGAAGACTTTCTTCCTAAGTTCTAATCTAAATTCCCTCTCTGTTAGTTCAAAGTCATCACTAAAGTCATTAGTCATCTCCTATCCTATCACTACTTGCACTACTTTACTATGTGGAAATTCAGCATTTAAGGACATATTTACTATATAACTTAACAGTTAAGTTGAAAATACATGTTTAAGTGTTATTCTTCCTCCTACTGCAAGTTATTACAAGCAGTTCTGCCTGTTGAAAAGAAAGCCAGAATTACTCTAATAGAACATCTATATTTATTTCTGTGATCAAGAATTTATAGTCTGAAAATACTGAAGATGAGGAACTTTTATCCTATTAGGATAATAATCCATTTCTTTTTAAGGTTTGGTACCTCCTCCCAGTTGCCTAGCTTACTTGACAATTTAAGCAGAAGTACACAGCTAATAAATGCTAGGGAAAGACTCCTATTTTAATCAAGGTGAGAAATGGAGAGTGATGAGGAGTAAGTGACTTTTCTTAGATACTTACAGACTTAGAGACAGGATAAATAAAAGGCATGGCTTTCAATTTACTTAATGTTTGGCCCAAATTTATCTTTTCATCCAACACAATTTTGAGAAATGCATTATTTTTAATATGCTTACTGCGGTTGCACATTCTGCCCTTTTTCAGCAGCAAAGCAAATGTCAACGCTCTGAATCTCTGGAAACTCATGCTGAACGTCAGAAACAGTGAGATCTGTAACTCAGAAGCCTTGAACTTTTAGACCACAGCAGTCTTAATGCCTGGCAACTGTACACTGGGTTGTAACTTGGAAAAGGTCAGAAAAGCATGAACTAGGATTCCTTGTAGTGCAAGCAGTGAAGAAGCACAACCCAAAGTGACAAATAAAGCCATCCACATGCAGTCAACATGTGCTCCAGTGGGCAAATACAGCAGGAGAAAAACAGTGCTTTTGCCACATACTACAAAAGGTCCTGAATAACAAAATGAAAATGAAATAAAAAAAAAAGAAATAAAAAATAATATTTCAAATAATATTGCCATTCTTACTCAGAGTAATAAAATATTTTTAAACTACTTCAATGTTCTTTGGTTTAGTCTTTTTGCATATATTTTCTGATTTCTTATGCATAACAAATTGAGAGTCAATACTGGCTCCTTTCGTGTTCCACCAAGGAAAACTTCCAAAGGTGAGCAGGCAGAACTGACATTTTAATTGCCTCAGAGGCAATTTACAACAGCTATGGGAATGTGGGGCTGTGTCACCTAGAAAACATGAAAACTGCACTTACATGTATACAAACCTACCTTGATTTATCTTGAAAATAGGGGTGCATCTACGCTGCCAGAAGACCATTGTATACACTATTCATGCAGACCAAAATAATGTACTGGAGCATAAATGCCATAGCACGGGAGAGGTGCACTGAGAAGGAGCAGATTAACTGCTCGATACTGTATATTACCTGTCCTCACTCCTTAGGCCACTCTGAGATGCTTTTTAGAGTCCACTATATGATGAAAGCAGTACATGAATTCCATGGAGATCAACAGGTATTGCTCATTTCAATTTCCACTACAGAGATCACACTGCAGGCTCACTCGGTGCCTAAAGCCAGCTCTCAGCCTTTGGTTCATAATCATGAGTTTGTGGGAGACAGAAAACCCTTATACTCATTGCCTGGTGACAAGGAATGGCTAACAATCCCTCCATTCATTAAGAACATTAAACCTGCAAGTAACTGTTGTGACATTTTTCCCCTTAAACAAAAACTGATTATAGAAAACAAAAGTAAAGCTTGTCAGTTCTCCTTTAAGCCTATGTTCTTACATGAGATAATAGCTGTCCTTTTGCTGGATCCAGTTTCATTCTACTATTCTACAAACAGCAGTTTAGGGCAATTCTCTCTCACAGCTGTCCTTTAATACTGAGCCCAGCTCTAGCCAGAAGTCAGTACAGACACTCCCATATGGGTAGTAATAACAATATTTCTCATAGCAGAACCAAAATGCCTCCAAACTGAAGAAATCAGTGATCCCATTGTTTTTTATGTGCCACTATCAGCGTGGAAAGGAGTAGGTAACTGAAGAATCTGTACTAGGAACAGGCCATAGTCCTGCAATAACTGAAGCAAAACCCAACTTTTACAGCAAGGCTGACACATTCAGAAGGCCACCCCACTTCTTTAACAAAACGTTACATCGCAAGATTGGAGCATTCTATTAATTTTAGATTGCATGTCCTTAAATCCTACAGTTCTTGATATTCCCTTTCTCCCAAGCTGTGGAAAGCTTTGTTGGATTCAATACAATGTACAGCAAATAGGAGAGAGGAGACAGAGAACCTCTGCACAAAGAACTGCACGAGCTGAGATTACAGACACCTTTAACAAGTCTTTCAATTGAAGCGCTAATGTATTAAGACTCCACCTTCACTTTTCCCTCTGAGCTTCTGAAAACTGAGAAATTTCTCAGAATGTCTTCTTCCCAATAACTATTCACAATCTGAAGGAAAAGGATGAACGATATAATGTTTGGGATCTTTTTGCTTGGATCTAAAAGGAATCTTTGTGCTCAGATTGAAATCTGCATTTCTCTGTGGGATTTATCATTCCTGCTGGGGTTTGCAGTTCTCTTCTTTCCTCAAAATGTTAGCGTGACAAAAAGAGTCCCCAGATGCTTGGAAATACTCTTGAAAATGTAATTTTTTTTTGAAAGAAAATTCCTATTCATTAAGATGAATTAACACAACTCATACTGAATTCTTACTATATAGAGATCATGCAGGTGCACACAAAATCATCATTATAATAATTAAATACCTATGATTAAGATGGCAAGTGAAAAATTATTGCAGGATCAGAATCTGCAAATAGGTGTGCAGTTACTAAAAAATATAATGCTAAGTATGTCTTTTACTAAAAGTAAGTAAAAGTACCAATGAGACTAATAATAATTTTAATGTAAGCAAAAATTATTCTTACTTTTTGTACGGTAATTCTTATTATTCAGAAAAAAATAAGGGCAAATGAGTATTTTACCTGGCGAGGGGTCCTTTCTGATTTACTCCTGCACCATTCCCAATCTGTGAGTTCAGGTTTATGGCTCTCCTCCTGTGACAGCCTCCTTTCTGGTCCTTCAAAGAGAGTTGACTGCTCAGTATCTTTGCCCTCTTCTTTGTCAAGTGTCCCCCATTTGTCAGGAAGGAGGAGGTTGGTGCCCTCCTCCTTGCTGGACTCCTGCTGGGCCACTGGTCCTGGTGAGACATCCTGGGAGCATTCCGCCAGGGCCAGGATGCTGAATGCTGCTGTTCCACAGTGGGGGAGGTCAGTGCTTCTGCTCCCAGGTTCTTTAGAGTTACTGCCATCATCACTTACCAGGTTGTGACAAGATGTAGACTGACCATCCCCACTGTGGTGATGGTGGTGATTTTCATGAGAAATTCTGTAGATTCCATAACCTTGCTGGAATGACAGGTTGAATTCAAAACCTCTACGTTTGGCTAAACAGAAAAAGAAGAAATGTCATATTAAAGAGTCAAAACCAAGGAAAAAAAGAGATTACATACAGAATGAAAATTACATTCTAAAACAAGAAATAAAACATTTATTTACCGCTTGAAACAGACAATTTTCAATTTATAAAAACAACAAACTGTTGAGAAGACAGACTTCTGTATGTTATTATACCGTTATTATACAGTATGTTATTATGCTGCCTTCTTGATGAATTCAGAAATTCCAAAGTTAATGGATTCCCAGAAAATGCTAGATTATCTGCCATTCTGAAAATCACATGATGCACGATGTTTTATGGGATACACACAAAAAGAAAGTATTTAAAATTGTAATATTCTTTTTTTCACAGCTTGTTTCAGCTATATTCCTAAAGGTGAGAAACCACAAAATAGAAAATATTTCTGTGAATCTGTAACTAACCCTCAATATCGACAGTCAAGTATGAAAAATGGAATTTTACAATAAAAATATGAATCTGTAGTATTTACACTGATTTTTTAATATACTCCATTCTAAATTCAATGCTCCAACCAACTAATCTTTCACAGTAATTGAACAATTCAATTTAATTTCTCTATGAATATTTATACTCTTTCATTCTTCTGCCTCTGGTGATCACAAATCACCTGAGATCCTTCCTTCTCCCCCTTTTCATCTTACTTTATGAAGTGCCCGTTATTTAACTAATAAAATAATCTTCCCACCAAAAATTTCATGCTAAATTATAAAATAAAAGGCATGAGGATATATTTATATAATGTTTTCTTCTACTTAACATCATGTACTTGCAAGATCATAAATAATTATGGGTTAAATTCTGACCTGAGAAGTCACTGCAATAAAAGTTGAGAACAGTCTTCAGTACAAGTATCTAAAAGTCACAAATTTATTTTAAATAATTTTATAATAATTACTTTTCTGTCTGTTGTGCATTCATCTTTCTAAATATCACCATTAAACACAACCAAAATAAACTCCCTTCTTGGTGAATTGCAGTCATCCCCTCCGGGAAAGCAGTTAAAATGGCATCAGATGCAGCACAAGCCATTCTGCGCTTGAAGAATGTGTCCAAAGCAAGTGAAAGTCTTGAAAGAGAATGGCTTTTCTCTAGGATTCAGTAGCTTTCCTTCTCCCTAAACATGCAGTGAATGTCAGGGATTCATCCACCAATGTTAGAAAACTTTAACTCCACAGAATGGGAAACAACACCCAGATCCTCAGGAGCATTCAGCTCTTCACTCTTGCAGTTGGACTAGATGATCCTTGTAGGTCCCTGCCAACTGACTATTCTGTTCCTCCAGCAGGTTCTACAAAGAGGCCCAGAGAAAAACAGGGCTTTAGAAGACTCCAAAGTTATCAGTGAACGTCTGGCAACCTCTCTTATACCAAGGTAAACTTTGTTAGCATTGTCAGAAATTTTTTTTGGCAAAAACTCTGTAGAAATTCCTCAGCTTTCAATAAGCAGCATGAACATGCTGAGATACGGGCCCCAGTCATAAATCATTCCTTTGCCATTTGCTTATTGATGCTGCTGGGATTTCTGGTTACTACAAGCAATAGCTCCTGTCCTTATAACTTGCTTGCAATCAGCACGGTTTTCTTACCCCACCACATTAAACATGCTTAGCATGTTCCACGTATTTGATTAGTGGAAGTCAGATTTTGGTGGAGACATCTTTCCCAATGTAGGCAAGGAGAGCAAAGCTAGGATTCAGAGTCCATCAGACTTTGCTAAAAGATCTGGCAGTGAAATGGGAAAATGAACCAAACTTCTGTGCCTCAGCATCTACCATTTCCATCCAACTGCCTCACATTAATGTCTCATATACTGTTATGAATAGTATCTACATAATTCAGGTAAATGATTTCAAGGAGTATGAAGTCCTGCTACTGACACTGACTTTCTACCCTCTTTACCACAACAACATACATCCCAGCTGAGTGTCACCCTTCTGTACTTACTTTTGAATCCTTCTGAAGACATTGCATAAGAATTCCTCCCGCAATTAATGATGCAGCCACAAGGCAGGTGGATCCAGTGTTCTGACATGACAAATAATGGGGTGACTGCAGTAGCCAGCAAAGTCAACAGGAAGCTAAGCATCTCAAATGAAAGGCTCTGGAAACCAGTGATGTGCTGGACAACCATTTGTATCTGAAAGACAAAAGCATTTTGAAATTTAAATTGTTTCAAGCACATTAGGTACTTCCAGGAATAAACAGAACATCACATTATGAATATGACACAACTACGACATGGGTTGTCATTAGTGTAGTAGAGCCTGCTAATTTGGTTTCTAACCAAGAATCGAGAAGCTCAGATGCTGAGTTTGTACACATCACAGGGACAGTTGTAAAACCCATTTTCTGTGTTAAAAACAGACTTCAGTTACACATGAATGTACCTATTCCCAAATATACCAGTGCACGCATATGGACAGCACTTTCCCTTACCTCCCCTCATGCTACAGAGATTCAAAAGATGAAAGCAAACCTCACTTTTCTAACAAACTCCTATTTTTTTAACCAGGCCGACAAAGAATGTGACTCACAGCTGTGATGAGGGACAGAAGAGCTACCTTAGTACAATTCACAGATCCCAGAATGATGAACAAACACTTGTCAGAGAGCTGACAGTACAAAAGGGTGGATCTTATTCATCCCTTTATTCAGATACAAATGATGTAGTGATAGGGTAACATAATGCTGAATCAGGCTCTGCCAAACCCACTGAAAGCCAGTTAAATACATGTAGTGACAAAGACCTGCTTAAAAAGACTTTTGCTGGCACAGACCATGATAAGCAACTGCAATGGCTACTGTTCATCTGTTTCAACACACGGCACACCAACTTGCATCCTATTTAAATGTAAGTAAACACTAGAAAGTAAAGCAATCTGACACATTACCATCATTGGAAGCCAGAGGATGACTTTTGTCAATGCAAGAATCAGTGAGAATCTTTTCTGGGCAAAGCCCACCATGAAGCTCCTGCTCTGTATGCTGCTCATGCAGTGGTGCTCAAGTGCACTGCTTCCAGCCACACCTTTTCTAAAAACTGCCTCTGAGACTGGACATGTGTTTTGGAAATGTTTCAGGGTTTTATCCACAGGGTCCACTGGTGTCAGAGATGAAGGAGCAGTACTGCAGCCTGCAGGCGTCCCAGGGGTGATATAGCCTCCAGAGACTTCCTGGTAATCACCGTGTAATAGCTGTTGCTGGTCTGAGCACAACAGCTGGTAAGTTAGAGGAACAGACAGCACTGTGAGGAGGCAAAAGCACAGTGAGTAGACAATAAATAAAAACAAGACGTAGGAACTGGCACAGTCAGTGAAGCAGCCCCAGGAGGTAGGGATGTATTTGCCCCAACCACAAAGAGGCAAAATACAAATCAGCAAACTGACAATCCAAATGGCAAGAATGGCCCATACCATGTTCATTCGTTGCTTGGAAATGCTGCAGCTCATTGTCTCAGATTTGCTGATGGTGTAAAAGTTGTAAGAAACTATAAGAGATCCTTTCAGGTTGCTAGAAATGCCCTGGAATAAATATGTAAGAGCTGAGGCGTTGCACAGAGGCTGGGGGAGAACATCACTTGACCACTGGGCAAGCATGAAAATAATCACAGGCACAATGCTGATCAAATCATCTATTGACAAAGAAGTCACAATCAATGAAATCGTGGTTCTCGTTTGTATTTTCAGCAGGGAAACTAGTGAATAAATGCTGCCCAGAAGTGCTGTGAATGCAATGACAAAAGTAAAGCAGAATAGAAAAACATGCAAAGTTCTCTGCTCATGAGGCTTATCCATAATACTATGATTTTCAGTGAAGGAGCTCATCCCACTAAGTGACAAATTACTGGGCGTTACTGACATTGTCCTTGATAAATCTTTTTCTTTGCCTTCTCACCAACTCTCCAAGTTTTTGCTAGCTGAAATCAAGACTGTAAGCTCCACATTGCAAGTTTCTTTGTTTCACAAGTTTCTTTGTTTTCCTAGACCCTCTTTCATTGCAGCTGATGAAGAAATACTCAGGTGAAAGCAGCCTTGATAACCAGAACAACTTATGCTCTGGAAAAATCAGGCAACAATGAAGTATCAAAGGGGCTGAAAAAAAAAAAAAAGCAATTCTTCAAAATCTTTTCAGTACTGGAAGATGGTTAATTCAGGTTCTCCAGGTAATAACATGCCATTCAGTTTTGACAGGTATCAGACAAGGTGCCTTTACTCACGAGTTCAGCTGAAATGAAGGCAGAACATCAGGCATGTTCAAGCTCTAGTAGCTCACGGAGAAACAGCAGAAATGAGAAGCTGCTGGATTCACCCTGTGCTGCTCTGAACTGCAGGAGGGAGGAGTCAGATTCAAGCAGGATAGCAGAGCCAAGGGGAGTGAGCATCTTCTAGGAGGGAACTGCCTCAGCTGGTTCAGAAGACTGAAACAGCATCCCTCCTAAGCCACACCTCCGATGCTGACACTGAAATCCAATGCAAACACTCAGATCTGATGTCAGCTGTAAATGTCGTTCCCGTAAAGCCCACGACGGCTGCTCCAGTGCTGTGTATCACTACCCAGAGAACTGCTTTTATTCTTTTGCACTTATGTACTACAAGCTTAGCATAGGGAAAAGCTGCAAGAGCTTTTTATGAAGATGAAGCAGAAGTGGTGTGTCTGCTCTGCATTTTTGTATTCTTAGTCCCACTGTTTGTGTGTGAATGTGCATACACTGCACATGGATGCTAAATGTGTAGTTACTTACTGACAACCTTTCATTAACGACAGGTACCTGCCATGCACATTAGCCAGGTGGTGCCTGCCTCTGTAGTATCATCTCAGCTCAATCTGGGGCTTATAAATTTAATTCTCTACATGATTCAAATGCTGACTGTCTGCTTTAGTTGAACATAGGGACAGAATCACAGACAAGTGCATTCTGGCACATTATGAATGTTTTCTTCTGAGGAAATGCAATACTGGTGAAACTTATGAGGTGACAAAATTTCCCACACCCAGATGTTAAGTGGACAGGTGTCATGGGTTCAGCAGCAGCAGTCGTTTTTCTCCTTTAAGTAGTAGCTGGTGCAGGACTGTTTTGAATTTTTGGCTTGGGAACAGTGCTGATAACACCAGTGTTTATAGTTATGGCTTAGAATGTTTAGGCTGGCAGAGGACT
>JASSUY010027989.1:0-11873 GCA_032466535.1 Forpus xanthops | reverse complement strand
CACCAGATTGGTCAGGCAGGATTTCCCCTTAGTGAAGCCATGCTGGCTGTCACCAACCACCTTGTTGTTTTTCATGTACCTTAGTATGCCTTCCAGGAGAATCCTCTTTAATCGTAGTCAACAGGCCATCACCAAAAATCACAGGAATGTGAAGCAGCAGTAAAAGTGGTAACTGGAATTTCGAACTTTCCATTTTCTCCAACAATTTTGCTCCTCTTTAACCTCCATTTCCTAGTGCACAAATCATTTTGTAGCTAAACTGCCCATTGAATCTGGCCTGACTCCACTCACCTGAGACGGCCAAGCCTCATATTCAGGAAAGTCATTATTCTCTCAAAAACCTAGCTGGCTGTTAAGTAATGAGCCTTAAACCTCAAGCAAGCTTACACTGTCTCTCCTCAAGATCTTGTACAGGTTTATTGAAATGTTTTAGTAGCCACATATCTGGGGTGTTCTAGTCCAGCAACAAAGTAGACAAAAATTACTTACATAGGCATCTACTCATAGCAAATGTTTTAAGAAGGCTTTAAGCAGACACAAATACTGATTGCCAACTTTCAGTGGGAAGGCGCAGACAAATGACAGGAATGCTAAAAGAATGGTAGCAAGAACATCCAATTTTACATTGCTGAAAGAAAATCGCTTGCTGCACCTTGCCTGTACAATATTACTTGGAAGTAAAATCCCCTGTGGTGTGTAGTGTTCAAACAAGCCTGTGCACACAGTGAAGTGTGGATTTTCTCAAAGATGCACCTTAAAACACCCAATACAGCCTATTCCCATTTCTGTCGGGATACGAGGAAGAATTGAAAGAAGTCCAGACTGATACCCATCTCCAGAACATCTGAATCTGCAAGAGGTGATGTAGCCTACCTGCATTTCGCTAGCACATGACATAATACAGGACAGACCATGCTCCATAGTTTGAATGCAGTTACTGTGTGGGCTTTTCCCAGTTTTTTTGAGAATGTCTCTGACAATTGTCCCTTTCTGTCTTTTCAAAGGCTTCTGCTACAGCCTGTCAAATGTTCACTATAGATCAGTCCTGGCCTCTACCCACACACACACACATACTGTGCAGCTCAATGGAGAATATACATTAAAGCAAAACTTATCTTGCCTAATTCTTCTGTGTAATACAAGAGATAGAAAGCTTTGTTTCCTCTTATTTCTCCTTTTACCTATCACATAGTGCTATCTTATCGTCAGAAATCAGAATGGTCTCAGTAACTAGAGGTTCAAACAAGGACTTGTTTCTAAAGCACACCAACAAACTGAACAGGAAATAGTTGATTTATCTGTTGAAAACTGACAAGGGAAAATAATACCAAAAATGCACACATTATCAGCGATGAGCCTAGTTTGCAATGAAAAAGTTCAGATCCACAACTGAATTAACAGCAATCCCTTATATGATATTTGCCTTGCAGAAAATATACTTATGAAATATGCATGTGCAGAGATGTGATTAGGATGCAGTTCTTCATTTTGATTAAAATGCTGCTTTGCTTATATTTACTGAGCTTCAAAAACCTGCCTGATTTGTGTGCTCATATAGTATTTTCTGTCTTGGCTAAATTTAACTTCACTACAAAAATGAATGCAAATATGAAACCTTCTTTAGCTTACATTTATTAACCTGAGAGATAAACTAGAAAACTATTAACTTGCAGCCCAAGATGACTACTTTTAACAACAGTAACCCTGGAAGCCTAAAGTAAGTTTTGGGATCCACTGCAATGAGCACCAAACACATCCCAAGAGACGCACCTCTTCCTTTCCAAAGCAACCGATATTTAAGTGAATATCAAAGCTAGAGCTTTACTCCAATAGCAAGCATGATGCTTGCGGATGTATGGGGCTCATGACTATGCTAATGCAAAATATATTAACAATAACTCATGAGTGGAGAGGACTATGACTTAGTTCTAATTTTGCAAGTGAAAATCGCCAGACGGCTGTCTTAACAATTTTGTTTTAATCTGAGAAGTAAATGCAATGAAAAAAACATACATTTAGAGTTGATGTTTAAACCTGTGTCAGCCTACAGGTGTGATTCTAACCAGCAAAAGAATACTCTTCCTCCTCTGTCCATACCTTTCCCCGCCCCAATAATGCACTATGCAGCTCCAGATGGTTCTGACCCCATTAGCGGTTACTGTGGTATGTTAGCTCAAGGTCACAAGTTACGTTTGTGTGTGCACTCACATAGTATGAAACTACAGATTCACTCCAGCACAACATTATGTACTGTGCAACTTTTAGCATCAAATATGTCAGCAAGAACTGCACATCAGTGTAAAACTGCAAGTGTACTTCATGGCTCAGGGTCCCTGAGATCTTTTCAGTAGGGGTAATGATTGTTGGAAGACAATGAGGCCAAGAAATCTTTGCATTCCCAAATGAAAATGAACTCCATGTTAATAAAACCAAGGTTAAGCTCCTCCATCTCTCAGCACATAGGGTCTGTCTACCCAGCCCAGCTGCGAGACACTGGCTGAAGCAAACCAGAGCACAAAGGGAGCAGGGATGAGCAGCAGGATATGAGGTGAGCAGCCGTCAGTCTCAGCATTAAATCAAGCTTCTTCATGTTACACTGCTCTTTGTACCACAACCCTTAATGAAAGCAGCCTATGTGCTGAACTTTACAGCTATGCCTTTAAATTTTGGCAGGAATGCATACAAGGACAGCAAGTTCTCAGAATAACTACCCCTGCAAAGTCCCAAAGCTCCTTTGTTAGTAAAGCGTTGAGGATGATAATGTGGTCTGAATGCCCCTGAGAGTGCACAGAGACTCATCACTGGCAAAATATGGTCCCAATCCTTGTTTTGGATTCTGACCTTGCAACGCTTTCTATTAATTACAGAAAGTACTTCTTCCACAAAACCAGAGCAGAGATGTATCACCAATTTTACCACACAGTATTTACAAATATTACCCTTGCACAACCTCATTCCTTGTTTCAAAAATCATAATTAACACAAGCAGTGTGCTAATATGCAAATAAAGGAGCTCACAGGTACGAGGGAGAAGGGAAAACACTGGAAGCTGTGAGACAGACTGATTCAGGATGCCATTACATATTCCAACCTAAGTACACAGCCAAGACCTGTGGATAAGGTGAAGTGAGAAGACTACTGCTGTATAATCTAGATTTCCATTGGCAACTTATTATTTATTTCCAGTACAGTGCAATTCAACAGCATATGAATTTACAAAATACACTGCTTTCTCAAAGTTAAGTCACACATTTGCTTAGGCAATTATTTCTTGTATTCATGCTCCTCATAAAATACTTCTACAGAAACAGTGGGACCAGAAGAAGTCTTTCGAGATTCATATGCGTATCTTCACTATGAAACAAAAATGATAATTAATTCATTTATACTACTATCACCTTGCAATTTTTTTTTTGTTTTTTGTTTTTTGTTTTTTTTTGTGCCAGGAAATTTAAATTTATGTGAATATTCTGACATAAAATCACAAAATAATCATGTATTTAAATACACACACTTAAATACACATGGACTAATAAAATAGTAGCATGAGCATGCTATCAAAGAGCATTTTCTAAAACATATTTGAGATGATCTGTAGTGAGGATTTCTGTAAATCCCTAAGTACATAGAAATGTGGCATTACAGAAAAAAACATTAATAGCTAAACCTAATGCTGATGATACTGGAGTGATACAAGGAAAGCAAGTACCTGGAAAACATAGGGTTAAAATACTTTTAACTTAACTTAGGTCTAAGATAGAGAACAATGTATTGTAAGTCTGTGGTGTGATAACAGAATTCAGTAGTCTTACTAATAAGAGTGAATTATTTCTTTTGATCTTTCTAATGAGTGAATTCTTTCTTACCATCCTGCTAATTTATCAGTTAGTTTGGAGACACTGACTCCCAAACACCTGCTACCTTGGTATACTCCTTGCC
Organism: Forpus xanthops; assembly: GCA_032466535.1. Lineage (NCBI taxonomy): Eukaryota > Metazoa > Chordata > Aves > Psittaciformes > Psittacidae > Forpus > Forpus xanthops. Next base: position 7,934 of record JASSUY010027989.1, on the reverse strand, counting down.
TGCTCATCCTGTTCTGCTTGCAGTAAATTTTTTACAGAAGTCACACTGTTCTAAATCTTTGCCAGCTATCAGAAACTTGTAGATATGGCTCGTTTAAGCTAATTGTGATTACTGGGGCATTCAACTGTGCCAAAGGTGAAAAGTGCACCCTGAGGAAGACTGCTTACTTCGTCTTGACGCCTGCCCACATGAGGAAGACTACTTCATCTTGAAGACCCCAGCCCACGGCCATCAGAGGGCAGTGCGCAAGTGCCAAAAGGGAGGAGATTTCTGAAAATCGGTACCTAAACTAACTGTCATATCCCCATGCTCTCTCGGGAACCTAATGTATATGCACATTTGTGTGTAATAAATATCTGCTTGCTTAATCCTTCAGTGTGCAAGTTAGGAGGAGTTATCCCCCTTGTACCTGGGCCCGTAATAAACATATCTGCTTTATAACTCTCTGTAAGGTGTAGAGTCTGATTTTGCGCTTCAGGAGCAGCTGGGGCACATCATTGCTGTTCATTACAACCAATATTATTACACTGTTTATATGCAGCAGCAGGCTGAATGGAAGTTGTGACACTGATTTTAGTGAAGATTCAATCAATATGGAATGTTAATTGCAAATCAGAGCAGCTTTATTTTGTAAAGCTTTAATTAAACAGTGATGGGCCTCAGCAAGGACCCAAAGTGTCTTAAAAGGAATGAAATGGCATTAGCAGTATGTGCCAATGACAAAGGATAAACAAGAGGAGGTGCCTGAAGCAGTCCTTGTATCAGGCTTCAAAGGGCTACCTTCCACCTTTGAACTTAAAAACACTGCCGTTTTCACATAAGCTGCTGAAAGAGTAATAGGAAAACAAGGTATAGCTGACCAAGTCCACCAGAGGCAGCTGTAAGTGGTAGGTGATTAGTACTCAGTATTCATAAATACTTTTAAATATCTACTGAACAATCACATGATTGGTACTGGTAGTGACAGAGCAAATCCTCCATGCCTTGGTATGCTATGCTATTCTTAAAGTTGATAGCACAAGTTCTGGACAAATACCCTAGAATTAGATTTATAACAGATTATAGTCTACTATCCAAACCAAAGTGTGCTCTCCAATGTTATATTACTACATTTTGTTCCTGTTATACCATTGTTCTGTCCCTATACACAACATAGCTGAAAACATGTAGTTATGTTCAGTTCTTTCTAGGGTCATGGCCTTATTTCTCCCATTATGCTCTTCTCATTTACACAACTATGGACTCTAACAGCAGTATCCCTTGCCAGACTTCGCTCAAATTGGATTTTGCAATTATCTTTTATCTCTAAATTGCTGGAACTCCAAGAAGGAGTACCTTCTTGTAAATAATCCCTCTTTTCATTTCTTGCACACACTTTGTTTACTCCTGACAAACTTTCATCTTGAAATTGCTCTGCCTAGCATAATTCTCTATGAGTGGTTTGTGGCTTACCCCACATTTAAGAACATGAGGTTATGCAGTACAACCATAGTAAAGGAACATCAAATCCATGTTTATGCTGAAAGCATCAGCATTCACACCAGGCAAAAGCAATTAGAAAAAATTGCCTTCAAGCACAAGAAGATAATGGATGATAATTGGCTGAGCTTTATTTAGTCTGGAATGTTAGCCAATGGGGACAAAACTTCTGGTGCACAGAGTATTCCATGGGTGTGCAATAAGACACTTATCCTTAAGATTTTATGTATATGGTAAACATAAGGGTTTTGAGAAACGTTATTCATTTTCTGTTGTTTTTAGTGTAACAAGCTTACTGTAAGGGTGGTGAGGCACTGGAATGGGTTGCCCAGAGAAGTTGTGAAAGCTCCATCCCTGGAGGTGTTCAAGGCCGGGTTGTACAGAGCCTTGGGTGACATGGTTTAGTGGGAGGTGTCCCTGCCCATGGCAGGGAGGTTGGAACTAGAACATCGTAAGGTCCTTTCCAACCCTAACTATTCTATGATTCTACGGTAATAGTTGCCTCAGTCCCTTGGATCCAGTATTGCGCTCTTCAGTATTTCAGCCAAAAGTAAATACATTTACTCCGTACTTTTTATGTACTCACATTTTTAAGGATCCAATTATTTTTCTTGGAGTGTGTTGCCTGTACCTGAGTCTAAAATATACGTCAAGTTCAAAACAGCAGCACGAGCTCCTGTATCAGGCACAGAACCACTTTATGTCTCATTTTCTCATACTATAAAAAGAAAAAAAAAGGCTACCAACAACTGCAACCAGGGTGAGACCTGGGCTCGAAAAGAAAAACAGCAGTTGTCCCATTTATTAATCTACAACAGCCTCTTCAGAGACCCCAGGCATTTTGTTCCTCCTTGCACAACTAGTATAACCTTCAACTAGTGTCTGAAGCTTTACAGTAATCTGTGGAATACTGTTCTCCACCATCAAGGGATTTATTGAAGCCCTTGTCAACATTCACATCTACTTGTGGCAAGGAGTGAAATGGACACTTTAACTTCCCTTTGAGTATCAGTGCCAGGAATACAGAGATCCTACGCACATTCTGAAACCACAACATTCCCAAATGCACCTTGGCCAGCCCATTCACCCCAGGGAAACTGCAGAGAAATCCCTCTTAGATGCTCTTTCACAGGAGTAAGGCACAGTGGCAGAATCTGATGGAGCCCAGATGACAGGCAGTAGAAAATCTACAGTGACTGCACTGCAGTCTAATTCTTGACTAAAAGAAAAAAAAGGCATTTCTAACATTCATGTCTACGAAGGAAAGGGCCCAGCTCTTGAATATGTAACCAAGATACAGACAATACAGTAAAATGAGTTAGCTTCAAGAGAATACCTGATGCAGTGGTCTTTAGCAGACAAACACTGTTTAGTGGTACCTTGTCCTGAAAGACCACCTCTGCTGTACATTTATACCAGGTCTTACTTCATCCCTGTAGCTCTATCTTCCACAGCTATCCTCTGTGTATTACCTGTACATGCTGCTTGGTTGAAGCCACAGTATTTTACCTTTTCGTGTCAACATTCACAACACACAATCACAACCTCACCACTGAAAAGCAAAACCATCTAGAATACTTAACAATTGTATGTGCTATTGGCAGAGTACTTAATAAATACTTCCTTGATACACTCACATATCGGATAGACAATCTGTAATCTGAGATAGGATAACTAAACAAAACCTAAACCAAAATAATTTCTCAATTTCAGAAATTTGATAAACTAAATGCACTGACTAGATGACCAACAGGAGAAAAAAACCCCACCAAAGTTTAATTTGCTGGGATACCACAATATTCTATAAGGTGGATCCTACTTCATTTGTTTTTAGTCTCGTCCAGTATACTATAAAACGCAGGACAAATTACCACAGCTGCTTTACAGGACTCAACATCTGCTTCCATCTTGCTTAAAATTGCCACAGATTTAAAAATAAAAAATAAAAAAAAACCCTCATTATGTGCACAACAGAGCATTATACCAAGTTAATGTACACAGAATCTCCACAAAGAAATCTGTTTTAAGTGATGTCTAATGGAAAATGCCTATAGAAGTGTATCTGCAAATCTATTTCAGCAGCAGCTGTGTTGTTTGTCCATTTGCCAAATAAAAATTGTCCATATGCTCTGTATATCAACGAGCAGTTTTTCTTTTCCTTTTTCCGAATTTGCACTTAAAAGCAGAAAAAAATTGCTCAGATACACTGCGACTTACTGAGAAAAGAATCTTAGTGAGTTATTTGTCTAAAATTTCAGTAGTTATTAAGGAGAAGAGGGGAAAAGCCTTTAAAAAAATGAGACTATTAATGAAATAATTAATTTGGCACTTCTTTTTATTTGTCTGCCTGTTTTCCATCATGAGGGCCAATAAACACAAATCCAGAAACTAACAGAAAAGAAAAAAAAACTCAAAATACTGCTGGAGACTTACACAAAAAAAGGAGCTACTATAGAGTTCCTCCAAGAAAAATGTTATCTTCCAATCATTCCTCTTCTATTAGGAGGGTACTACACCAGCAGCTGCTAATGATGAGTTATGGACACTACCGAGGACAGCCCTTGCATTGTTGAGTTTAAAAAAATTTTCTCTTTTTAAAATATTCTAAGCCAAATTTTTGACAAGACATACGTATTTCTCAACTACTAACTTTTTATGGCATGCATTTTCTGCAAATAAATCTGTAAGAAAAGAGTTCTGAATAAAGTCTGTCCTGACGAAAAACAGAAAATGAAACAAGATTTCCAGTAACCTAAACCAGTCTTGAAGGACCAACTGGTTGTTTTGATACCATCTCACCACATGCTTCATGCACTGAATTTCTAAACATTTGTTACAGTTTCAAAACAAATAAGATCTGGAACAGCATCCTGGAAATTCATTAATTTGAATTTAAAAGCAAATATGAGCCATGATTGCTTTTGTTCCTGTTACACTGAAGAATAGCCTAAGTTTATTAATCTGAACAAAATGTTGCTTCTATAAGTAACTAATAAAAATCACATCATTCAAGCTTCATAAGGATTTCATGGCCTGAAGACAGAATAGCTATATTAATACAACTTTCTCAGAGCTCTGCTGTTCAAAGCAATATCATACTACATTTCCACTCATTCATTTCTCTTTATGAATTTTTAATCTTTCCAAAGCACTTGAAAATGCAGAAAGAAAATGTTAAAATTTCGACATTTAGCAATTAGTCTTCCTTGCAAATTGCTACTTTTAAATATTTTAGAATATTCATATATAATAATCTTTATGGAAGAAAAAAAAAAAAAAAAACACAGAACAACTACTCTGAAATCTACAAACAAGAAACTTATCTATAAGGAATTTTTGTTTCTGTGTAGAAAACACAATTACCCTTTTCTTCAGAAAAGGTAATGTTGAGCCTAGCCCATGGAGGGTGATAGGCAGAATCTTCCTAAAGACTGTTCTGATCCTCATGAAGGACAAGAAGATGACTGGGAGCAGGCATTGTGGATTTTCGAAGGGAAATGAAGTCTGAGCAACCTGATAGCCTTCTACACTTAAGAGACTGCCTTGGAGGGAGAGGAGAGAGCCATGCATGTCTGCACCCTCGACCTCCGGACCCTGTCTCCCGCTGCATCCTCAAAAGGAACCTGTCAAAGTAGAGGTTATATACATGACCAGCAAGAAAACTGTCTGAATGGCCAGACCAAGAGGGCTGTTATAAGTGGCACAAAGTCCAGCTGAAGGCATGTCACCAGTGGAGTACTCTCAGGGTCAATACTGGGGCAAACATTGTTCAGCCTCTTCATTAATGACCTAGACCCTGAAATAGGCTACACACTCAGGAACTTCACAGGCAATACAAAACTGGGAGGAGTGCCTGATACACCAGCGGGTTGTGCCACCATCCAAACAGACCTTGACAGGCTGAAGTACTGAGCAGAGAGCAATCTCAGGAAATCCAACAAGAGAAAACACAAATTCCTGTCTGCATATGGGAAGGAATGACCCCAGGTATGGGTACACACCTGGGGCTGACTAGCTGGAAAGCAGCCCTACAATGCTGCCTTCATGACACATGCAGCCAACAGCAGCCTGAGTGGCATTGCAAAAGCATTGCCAGCAAGCCAGGGAAGTGATCCCTCCCCTCCAGCAGTGGTGAGACATGCCTGGAGTGCTGGGTGCAGTGCTGGGCTCCCCAGTGTAAGAGATACAGACTGACTGGAGCCAGTGCAGCCCTGGGTAGCAAAGATTATGAAGGGGATGAAGCAGGAGAGACTGAGAGAGTGGGCAGGTTCCAGGTTGGAGGAAAAAAAAAACACTAATTCAGTAGTCTGCACAAGTACCACCACTGTTCTAAATGATATAATACAGCCCCACTGCAGATTAAAACGATCAGTAACAGCAGCAGCACAACAATTATCAAAAAATGTGTAAAGATTTTCACTCTTTCAGCAAAATTCTAAACCTCAGAAACCCTCAAATCAAGGACTAAAATTAACACTATGTAACTTGAGAGGACGGAATGCATTTATTCAAACAACTTGTTTTCTATTCAGTCCTGTTTCTCTTTCCATTCAAAGTATGAGGAGATCCCAAGTCTTACTTAGACTTAATGGTGTACCTATTGTTCTATAGAGCTTAACCCAGGCCTTATGGACATTATCTGGAACAATAATGTATGCATTTTTTGGGAAAAAAAGCTCAGAACAAATAAAAACTGGATTTGTGACAAGTTCTGAAATGAGTACTGCAGGGATAGCAGAAGCAGCATGAACTACTAGGGTTATCCAGCAAAGGCAGAGAAGGATATGAATCTGTCAGAAGAGACAAAAACAGGTGAAAGGGGACAGGGTTACTCTCCATGTTATGAACTGTCAAAAAATGACAACTGATCACCAGAGGCAGGTTAAACCAAAGTAACTTAGAAGACAGATAGGAAAAGGGGTTTTGCTGCAATATGACAACTGTCTCTCTTCAGTGCTCCGATCATGTGCATTCAAGAACATCTAACTCCTATGGGAATACATGCAGGAGAGCTAACAGGATGGTCAGATGCATGGAAAGCCTACATTATGAATGACCGTTAGTGAAGCTTGGCTTACTAAGCCTACCAAGATGAAGGCTGAAAGGAAATATAATTACTAAAATGCATATTCCAGGAACATGGCGCTGAATACTTCCATACAAGATAAAAAAGCACACAGATGGAGTGAATTAAATGGTGTATAAATTTCTGCCAGAAGTTAAAAGGTGGTTCATAACTACTACAGCAGTTAGACAGCCTCTGGTTCCTGGAAGCACTACATCAGTCTTCCATTCACTGTGAAAAAAAAAAACAACACAGAAATCAAAAAAGCTTTGTCGATTTTGAGACAAGGCTGGGTACGTTTGTGACAGGTATGACAGGGTGCCTGTACAGGCACAGTACTGACCTACATCTGAACTCCTGCAAGGCCCTGCCATGTAACCTGTTGGAGCTGCATGTTCTCAATTCATTACAATGCCCCTGAGCTAAAAAGCCTTGACAGCACTGCTCTTAATTCCACCAGAATCCTGTGAAAAAGGCATTAAGAAAACATATCGTACTCTGCATGTGAACACTGTGGGAAAGTAGGACTGTGCTCTTCACATTTGGCCTGATCTTACATCTTTTATTCATCTAAGGGGCTTCAAGGCAGTTCTCTTATCTGGCAGAATATCAAATTCTCAGTTAGCATTCTAATGTCCTAAAAAAGGCTATGATGGAAAAAAATCCTGATTTCATTCAGAAAATTACTTTTCTTCTGTCTGATCACAAATCAGATTATTTTGCAATCCTGCTACTTAACTACTACAATATTCCATGCTCACTTCCTTACTTATTTTAGCAGCAGAAGGACCAAGTGGTTGGTTTTCATCTTGTTTTCATTCCTGTTTCATTATTTAACATAATGATTTCATGTATAAAAAAATTAATTTCATTACAACAAAAAAACACGTAAAATCTTATTAACTGTTCCACCTTACAGAACATAACAGCTTAGAGAAAATTCACATCTGCCTTAAAGTTCAGTAGGCAGTAGGCAAAGCAGAAATGCTTGTACCAATAGCAAGTCCAGCAGGACAGTATCAGATATAATTTTAAAAGTTTATTAAAAATAAAATATTAATTTGGCAATTCTGTTTAATTACATGTATTCATTTAAAACTCACATTAAATGAATCTGTTCTGGAGATCTATGTATTTGTATACACAGCACTGAGCCTCTGTTGTTGTTTAAGGCCCTCAAACTCATGCAGTCGCTCTCTCACACTCACTCCCCCCTCTTTCTTCCCCAGTCCCAGGGGGGATGGGGAGGAGAATCGAAAGAATGCAACTCCCACAGGCTGAGATAAGAACAGTTTAGTAACTAAGGTATAATGCAAATCACTGCTGCTACCACCAATAATAATAATGACAAGGCAAATACAAGGAAAGAATACAAGAGCTCACCAACTAA
>JASSUY010027988.1:63877-124523 GCA_032466535.1 Forpus xanthops | reverse complement strand
CTGAAGGGGAGAGCTGAGAGCAGCTCCAGTGCCTGAAGGGGCTGCAGGAAACCTGGAGAGGGGCTTTGGACAGGGGACACAACAAGGGGGGATATGGCCTCCTTATCGTCCCCATAGTACCAGGTTTTCTTCTCTGCTGCCCTTCTGGGGAAGTCCCCATCCTGCAGAGCTGGTGGTGAATGCTTTACAGGCTCTATAACTCATTAGCATCTCTAAGCAAAGGCAAAAGCATCAAGCAAACAAGCTCTCTTTCCTTCATTTGTGCGTTTTGGTTTTAAATACTGTGTTTCCGGGTATGAATGTTGGCAGCACTTGAAATAAGATGTATTAATTAATGAACGAAGCACTTAAATTAGGTTTAATAGGATAATCCTTTGCCATGTGTTACATAAATAGTAATTGAATATTAAGAATGCAATGAGTGAGAATTAACTACTGGGAGAGAGATGTGTTTTATTGCGCTCTTATTAAACACATAGCCCTAGCCTGGTCTCCAGAGTGGGAAAGCTGGATCTGAAGGCTCTGAAAGTCGGTGCAGAAACTGGCCTAAAATAGGTGTGAAGCAAAGTGAGGAATTCAGGATTAGGCTTTTGTCCTTTACCAATGGCTTCCTAACCCACCAACTGCAGCAGCCGTGGAAATGCAGCCCCACATCCCTGCTCCATCTCAGAAGGGAATCTGCCACCTTCGCTTTACTCTGGGATTTATTTATTGCCATTTGCTCAGTTATCACTCATGTTTTGCAATAACGTAAGCCCCTTAAATTAGTTATAGCTCATCCCTTTTCAAGGGAATAGTCTGTGCTTCTGAACAGGGAGCAGTTCTTCACAATGGAAACCTTGGCCTGTGAGGATGTTTCCCCTGTAACTTGTGCTACTTCATTTAGCGCTGATTACATGAGGGTTTTATTCTGTCTAGCCCTAAAACGTCCCCTCCTTCCCATGCCAGTTTACCTTGGCACTACAGCGAGGGCTGTTTCAGTGACCCGTAGCAAGGCAGAGAAATGCTCATCTGGTCCCCTGGATCCCTGCAGTGGAGCAGCAAACCCTGAGATGCTCATCCTGGCCAATGCCCCATCTGCAGTTCTCTGGAGCTCCACCAAACCCCCAGATGCATCTTCCCTTGGCTGAACCCCAGCCTGGCGATGGGGCTCAAATCAATCAGAGTTTCTCTAGCTCCTGTTTTAATGACTTTTATCCCTGGCCAGAAAAAGTGCCTCAAACCTCGGCCGTTTGCTCGTGTCACTTCAGCCTGTCTGGGTGATTTATGCAGCTGAGGACAGGGAGGTTATTTTGCTGTTGTTTCAAAACCAGGGGCAGGGGAGCAGTGGGATGGAGACATATTTCATTTGTGATTTGGCTCCTGCCACCTGGGAGAGGCTGGGTGACAGGTAGGGAGAGCGGTGTAATTCATCTCCTGGGCTAGGAAGAGCTGATGCCTGAAAGCAAATCTCATGGCAGGAGTTTGGAGCATCTCTGTTGTAGCTGGGGATGATGCTCGGCTCACACGAGGGGGTTTGGGGTAGGAGGAGAGGTGACACAGCCCCACAGTGGGGGGACCAAGCCTTGGTAGCCTCTTCCCCAAGGCTGCCGTGCTGAGGCTTGGAGCAAGGAGCTCACCAGCAGCTTTCTGTGGTGTGCGGAGCACAGCAATTCCCAGTGCAACCCAGTTCTCCTGCTACGTTAATGAAATGGGACAGGAACATGGACCTGGCTTCTCTGCGTAAGAAATCAACTGGAAGGTGGCTCTTTTCCAGAGCCCTGCTGCTTCAGCAACAGGACTGGAGGAGGGTATCTCTGGATTGAATATAATGAATATAAATCTATCGGGTCTATGGCAGCAGACGGGGTCCTGCTTAGGGAACAGCAGGTCCAGCTCCATCTTTGGGAGCTGTAACTTTCCTGCTGGCTCAGAGCCCGCTGGTGGCTTTGCACAAAGTGTTTTGGGAGGTGCAGGAATGATGCGGGTAGGTGAGACAGCCTGGGAAACAGTGATAGATGAAGCCATGCTTCAGGAAGCTGGCATATGCTTGACGATGAGCCTGTTATGCTGGATGCTAAATACCAACTGGTGATTAAATAGTGGTGGAGGTGGAGAGCTTGACCGGTGGGGCAGTCCTGGGGGCTTCCTCTAGAGTTGCACAGAGGCGTGGGGGCTTCATGGGTCTGATGCTTGGCTTTGTCCCACAAACAGCCTAAGCAAAGTGGGTGTTTCTATAAGCAGTAAAAGTAGGAACGTTGTTCTCCTGTGGCGCTCTCCCAGGGTTGGTTTCTTTAGTGTCCCACAGCAGGCAGAGATTCCAGTTCATGGTGGGGGGGCTGCCTCTTCCTCCCAATCACTGCTCTTATACAACATGCAAGGTGGAAGAGATGTCCAGGGCAGAAGCCAACTTGCCCAACTCCAGGCTGTGTGGTCGAGCCTTGCCCCATTGGCTCAGCACTGAGAAGCTGAGACATCCCTGGGGCAGTCCCTTCCTTGGGCCATTCATTAGAGGTTTGCTCCTGTCCTGTCCTGACCTGCTGGACTTTGCTTTGCTGCACCCCACCAATGCTCCGGGCTGTTTACATGCAGGGATTTGATTTCAGGTCCATCTCTAAGCCTTGCAGTGTCTTGCAGTGACATTTCCCTTGCTAAATATCAGATCAAGGATGTTTGAAAGCCAGAACGAGGAAGGACAGAGCGAGAGACGCAGGATGAAGGATGGGAAAGGGCTGGAGGAGAAGATTAGGGGAACAGTAATAAGAAGTGAAAGGAAAGCAAAGTCCAAATCAAGGCCTTTGCAGGAATGAATACCGGGATGGTTGGGTGGTCAGGCGAGGCTCTCACAGATGCCGCAGGATCATACAAAAAGCAATTAAATACTTTCCTTGGGGATGGGTTTACTGGAAAGAAGGAGCCACTTTGGGCCTCTTCCAGTCCCTCCTATGTTCTGTAATTCCCAGCAACCTGAGCCAACTGCTGGTTGAAGACAACAGCCAGGACTTCTTAGAGGAGCTGGGCAAAGCGGTGCCTTGTGGGGTTGCAGGAGGGGTGTTCAGGATCACACAGCTCTGCAAGGATGGGGCGTTGCAGGGAAATGAATCTCTGCCTCCATCCCAAAGTGTCCCAGAAATTCAGCATCCTCAGTGCCCGGTGAAGGACAAAGTGATGGCTCTGCTTGAAGCCATGGTGAGTGGATGGAAGGTGTGTCAGTGGGGAAATCTGGTGCCAGTGGGGCTGGAGACCCTCTGGTGCCTGTGCAGCGTTTGCTGCAGGATGCACATGAGGTGTTTGAAGCACTTGGTCACTCTCCCCATGGCTTCACTGACCTGTGTGGTGATGAGCCCTCTGGGTGTAGGGGTTCTTCCAGTGATTGTGTGCTCGGTGGCTCTGCTATACAAGCAGAGTTAAACCCAAGGTCCTGGTCCAGAGGTGTTGCTGGCCTCAAACCAGCAACTTGCTATGAGATGTGTCTCTGCTTTCCCTGGCACCTCTCCTGGTCACCATTTGGCATCATCTCGAAAGATCTCTGGAAATGCAAAAGCAGTAATTCCTCGTGTCAAACGAGCAGGTCTGGGAGAGCCAATCTCCACATCTTGTGGAATGATGCTGGAGCAGATTCACAGCACGGAGCTGGAGGATGCTCTGTTGGTGCGGTTGGATCCGCGCTGTGGCACCGGTGGCCACCCAGCCCCTGTGTTGAGGCACCAGGGGTCCTGTGGCTGCGGCTGTGGAGCAGCCAGGGAGATGTGCAGGAGCTTGAAGGACAATTTGCATTTTAATAAAGAAAGTTGTATTTTCTCAGTAATTTGCATTTAGATCAACCGTGTTTCATAATGGAGCATCCCTCTTGAAGGGGCGCTCAGAGCTTTTCCCTAACCCAGGGGGGAAGGTTAGAGGGAACTTGTACTTATTCTGGTCATACTGGGGGCTAATAATGTCCCTGGGTAGGTGCAGACATGCCCAGACCTTGGTGAAACCAGGGAGAACTGCTCTATGGGGAAACGGTAGCAGAGGGAATCATTTATAATGCAGAGAATGTAAGGAAATTACCAATTTTGAAACCTGTTTTGGATGAATAGAAGTATTCAGGTTTTAACAGGTTTGAAGCTTTTCTCCTTTCAGCTCCTTTTTGTACTAAAACCACTCAAGCTCCAGCGCAGAACCCGGGATCTTGAAAAGAGATGGCACTTGTGAAGGCAAACAAGAAGGACGTGTTCTGCTCTGAGCGTGCTGGAAAGCTTCTCCTGCTCCCAACGTAATGAATTTTTACTGCTGCTGAGGTTCCTATAAAAAGCCATTTTCCAAGGCAGAAGCCATCACGTCAGGGCGCCGTTTCCCTGGGTCTCCAGGTGATGCAGCTGAAGCTACTTTGTGCTGCCTGTGCTGCTTCCTGTGCCCACCCTCAACATTGTCCCTTTGGGGTGCCCAGAGCCCCCTGCACTGCGGGGAGCACCCACATGGTGCTGTTTGCTTGTGGTCCCTTTGGTTTGCAGATGGAGAGTGCTCCATCAAATCTGCTGCTGCCTTTCATCCCTGGAGAGCTGTCTGTGGGCACAGATTTAGGGGCCTTGGACCCTTTCACAGTCCTTTTGTTTTGGGAATGGACAGGTCTCCTTCTAGGATATGGGTTTGAGTGATTGGAGAGGGAGAGACCCATGGGGTGTGGGCTTGGATGCTCCAGCCCTTGGTACCATGAAGATGGGCTTCAGCACATTCATGCTCTTTGAGCTGGAGCAAAACCTGCCTGTGATGAGCTGTTGCTACTCATTCACTGAAGGGTAAGAAGCTCAAACACCAATTTTAACGTTTGATGTTTTTCAATGAGGTGAAAGCACAGGGAGGAAGAGATTTGCTTCCTCTGTCAGATGCCAGGGTGTTCAAGTGGGAGGATCATGGGCTAAATCCCACCCCAGTTAAATTCCATGTGCTCCCCAAGGAGGTGGGCTCAGAAGACGGTTCTCAGCTCTGCTAAGCACAGACATCTCTTACAGCATAACCTGGATGAGGGAATACAAATCTCTATCGCTGGCCAAGGAGCTGCAGAGTCTCTATCTAGGAAGTGATGGCCACGAGGATGTGACTTGGCTGTTCCCCATGTCCTGCTGAGCTGAGGGATGCTGACATTCCATAGTGATGCTGTGTCTCCGTAAAGGATGGGAGAGGGGCGAAGGAGAGGTTGAGTAACAGTGGATTATAATTCAGGTTGATTTCCTCCCAGACTCTTCATTTGCTGAACGTGTCACCAGCTCTGTAGTATATGAGGTGTTTCGGATCCATTTTCTGCGATGCCAGGCTATAAATAAAGAAAATAGATGTTGTGACTGTTAATCAGCTGCTGCTCACCCAAATGAGCTCCCTATACATTTTCCTGTTCTATAATTACTTGTCACCTCTTGGTAGTTTGTAACTTTGTGGTCTCTGGTTCCGTTAGGTGGTGGCTTTCCCCCCTTCTTTTGACATGATTGATCTGTTAGTTGAGGTGTTGTGGAGCTGAGGGATAACAACTTCCAATCGGAGCTGTGTTTTTAATGTCCAGAGCAAACAGTGATGCCTGGCTCTGGCACTGTGCAATTCCTGCAAACAGACTCTTTGCAAGCCTATGTTGATTTAAGCCTAGCATCATTGCCGGAAGGTGGTTGAAGTGATTCTGGGAAAGCAAGAGCTGGTGCTGAACACTATCCCCTTTGCCTGCCAGTTTTGTTTCCTATAGCTTTCCAGCACCCTGAAGATGCAGCACTCAGCTCCCTGGCCTGGTCTGCATTCACCCCAAGCTGCTTCTCCTCTGGGATTTGGGTTGGTAGCCCTAGTTTGCAGGTGGGAAGTGGAGGCAAGGAGCATCCCAGCCAGGAATCCTGAACCCCTGTATGGAAGCTGGGGCAGGAGGCAGAGGAGATTCCCTGTGAGTGATTGCCTTTGATGAGGACTGCTTTAAAACAGGTGAGTCTTAATGGGTGAGAAACAGTGGTGAAAGCACCGTGTAGTGCCTCAGCCAGGCCTTCCAAGCTGGAAACCAGAGGGAACTTCATCTCCCTTCCCCTTACAAAGAGAACAATTGTAATTTACACACCAAAGAGCCAGATAGGCTGGAACATCTTGTGGCAGGAAAGTATTAACTGCAGCCTGGAGTCGCATGGAGCCACCCAGGGATGGATATATTAGAGGGGAGGCTGCCAGGATGGATTTTTGGGGAGGAAGGCAGGGAAAACAAGTGCAGGTTGGTGGTGAATGCATCCCTGGTGCCTCCCCGAGCTGCCTGCTGGAGATGTATGCCACACATGGAAGCCTTGTGCTGTACATCCACTGAAACCTTCCCGTACAGGCGTTTGAAGGCAGAATAAAAGACTAAATTTGTAATGCAGTAAAGGATAAAATACAATGGGGAAGTAGGGCTGCTCTGCAGGAGGAATAATAGGTCTATTAGGTGAATACGTTTTCTGTGCACCCAGCCAAAACGTTTCATTAAAACAACAGGGCTCCTCCCTCCCCTGCTGGTAAATGAACCTCTGTGGAGGGGATGGAGCTGCTGAAAGCATTCATTTTCCAAAGCCTATGGCAGGAAAAGCTGCCAGGTCCTCCCCTTTGGGCAGCATTGGGTCATTGCTGGAGCCCCCAGGGCAGGCAGGTGGGCCCTGACCTGTGCTAATTCACGTAGGCACCTCATTTCACCTCTTTCCCACCAGCTCATGGCCTGTGTTCAGTTTCAGGCAGTTGAGAACCTCTTGTCTTTGCCCTGGGTCTGTCCAGGAGGAGCCTGAGGGACTGCAGATCCCACCGGAGCCTCCAGCATGTCCTTTGGCTGTCCAGTGGTGAGCCAGGACAGCATCCTCCTGCCAGCGACTTCTGGTTTTGCAGGGCCTGAGGATGACTGATGTGGATCTGGGGCTTCTATAGTGGGATGCGGAAGGGCAGAGTGTAAGCATCCATCTGGCTGTAAGCACACCCAGCCCTTGAATGCCTCCAGGCCCTGGTGCCTCTGAAAACACAGCATTTCTGAGCACGGTGCCTGTGATGGAGAAGTGTTGTTTGTGTTCACAGGAGCTGGAGGATCAGATGCTTCGAGCCATAAACCATCCTCATGGCTCAGGGCAGCACTGGCGCTGGGAGGGGGACTGCAGCAGCATCTCTGAAGGGGTTTGGGTACCTTTCTCTGCAGGAGCAGCCGCTGCTGTAGGGGTTTGGTAGCCATGCTTGATGGGATGCACAGCCCAGCCTTGGGACCGCCAGCAGATCAATGAAGCCCAAACCAAACATCCCTTGTGTGAGCATCACTGAGGTCCCCATGTGCCAAGGGACAGCACCCCACCACCTGCCCTCATGGGGACACCATAGTGGCTGTAAATAGAGACCATGCCCTGCAGCGAGCAGGCTCAGTCCAGTCACTGCAAAGATCTTACTGCAAATCTAGCGCAGCCTTATGCTTCTCCACAAATTATTTATCAGGATAAATAATTCTATGTTGGGACCATGGTGGATGCAAACGATTTAATTAATAATACACGCTTCAAAAGGAATTTGCGATGTAAAGCGCCATATAAAAGCCCGGTATTAGCAATACTTATTTTTATTAATTAATTGCTGGCTCTCAAAGTCTCCATGGTGAATAATTTCCCTTCTTTTTCATTTTTAATTCATTTCTGTGGCTCTGGGGAGAGGAAAGGTGACCTTGCAGTGATCCATGTGGAAGGTGCTGGCCTGGGCTGGGCTGTGGCTTCTACGTATAACCCCTGAGACTCAGGGATTAGGGTCTGTGATCTTATGGATGGGCTCTGTTCACTTGGTTTGGTTTGAACCTGTCACCTGGGACTGCCTTGTGGCTCCTTTGAGCTGTGTATTTGGTTGCTGTTTAGTGAAGTTGCTTCCAAGCTAAGAGGTGATGTGCTTGTGCCGATTCCCTGGGTGGGATTGATGAACCTTGAAAAGCCTCACATTGTGCTTCGCAGCAAGTGGGGTGCCCCAAAAGCCTCTGCTTCCCCCTTCAGCTACACCCCTATGGAGACCAGGACTCCAAACTCTGCCTTTCTGGTCTGGGAAACGCAGCCCCTCTGGTATTCCATCTTTTCCCATGGAAAGGTGCTGAGCTTCCAGAGGGCTTTAACAAGGGGGGGGGGGGGTAAGGAACAGGCGCCTTTCCCCTTCACAAAGCATCCTGGGAGCTGGTCCTGCTCCTGGCATCCCCCCTGGTTGGAGCATCCCATCGGATGGACCGCGGGCAGGCAGCCGGAGGCACGGAGCGCTGTGCCCTCTATGGAAACGCTTGGTGTGACATGTGAGTGCTGACACTTGGCTGCCTGCTTCTCAAAGCCCTCAGGATGTGGGTGCTCGGATCCGCAGCATATGGTGCGAGTCACTCAGAGTGCGCCCAGCAGGAGCAGTCACTGCAAAATGGGTCGGGAGCGGAGGAGGGAAGCGATGCTGGTGCTGCCAGAGCCATCCTGCCTCTGGGAAGTGATGCCAGGCAGGAAGAGTGATGGAAGCTGCTCTGTGGGTTCCTCAGTGGGTCTCTCCAGTGCTGCTGCTGGGGTCTTACCTAGTCCCTGGGGTGGGAACCCATCTGGGCCATGGTACCAACCGCTGCTGTGAGCGGAGGTGCCAGCAACTGCTGGTGCTCTGGGATAAAGTACTTTAGTGTGGCTCTGTGCAAGGAGACAGTGTCATTTACTGTAGTGATAGGACAAGGGGTAATGGGTTAAAACTTAAACGAGGAGATTAGGTTGGATAAAAGGAGGAAGTTCTTTACTGTAAGGGTGGTGAGGCACTGGAATGGGCTGCCCAGGGAAGTTGTGAATGCTCCATCCCTGGATGTGTTCAAGGGCAGGTTGGACAGAGCCTTGGGTGACATGGTGTAGTGTGAGGTACCCCTGCCCATGGCAGAGGGGATGGAACTGGATGATCTTAAGGTTCTTTCCAACCCTAACTATTCTGTGATCCTATGGTTCTATGTCCTTGTGTTTCCAAAGCTCCAGCGTGGATGCAGTTCTACCATGTGTCTTGACAGAAGCTAAAACCCATCGTGTGCAGGTAAAGACTCCCACATTAGCACGGCTGTGGGTATCCCAGAACAGGCTCTGACACACGTACAGTGCCTCAGGGAAACACTGTGCACAGTAACATCCCTGCTTGGTAGTGAGGCTGTGGATTAGAGGTGGACCTGGAACGCTGCTTCTGTCCCTGAAGTTACTGTGGAAGCTCAGTGAGGTTTCTGTGGGGATTTGTCTTCTAGGAGCTGATACCTCTTGGTTGAATCCTTCTTGTGGTTTATCATCACAAGTTATCATTTACACCCCAAAGCCACATCATGCTTTTAATCAGTCTTTACCATTCAGGCACGCTGCAAACTACTCCCTGGATGGCAAAGTGTTATCCTTCTTAATGAGTGGGACTTGGGGGACACGGGGGAGCAGAGCAGCCCGTTTCTCTTCATCACCATCAATAGATCAGAGCAAATCAGTTTTGCAACAGCTTTAATAAATTGATTCAATTTGCTGAGCCAAAAAAGAAAGACGGAGAGATTAAAAAGTGAAAGAGGAAATAACATGGGATGCTTCTAGCAATTGTGGTGGATGGTAAATCTCTTCTTTATTACTCCTTTATTATTTCTTGAAACCAGAGTTTAAATAATTAAACAGAATAAATGGTGGATGAATATTATTTTCCAGTTTTATTTATTGATTCTCAAAGGACAGATGTGCTGGGAGACCCAGGCACAGAGGAAACTAATTCCTCCAGTGGTGTAAATCAGAGCAGGATCATTAACATGAATGCTATTTAAAGGAGATTTACACCAGCGAGGCACCCAGCCTCCTAATTTAGGAAGGAAAACATGGAAGACTATGTAGAGTTGAATGATTTTTCATGCTGTCTTCTGTGTGATTAATTTCTTTTCCCGTTTAAGAGAACATCAGGTTTGGGTTTGGCTTGTTGGCTTTTTCTTTGCAATTTAAATACATTTGTTGACAGTGCTGCTCACTGTAAAGGTCTTGGCAGGAGATTGAGACTGGAAGAGCTCCATGTGCCTGCAGGCTTTGCTCACAGCATCTGCCAGGCCGGGCTGGTACCTGGTACCCTGGCAGAGGAGATGCTGCATGGCGCACCTTGCTCTTGATGGTCTCCACCTTAGCAGTGTGTTTACTCCTTTACAAGTACAGGTGAGGCCGCAGCCTCTGGAACACATCCTGGTGCGGTCCTGAGCTTGATGCAGTGCCAGGCTCCAGAGGCACCAGGTTGTGTTTGGGGGAAACATCTCGTGATGCTGTTGCTGTTCTCAATTACTGCTTCAGTCTCAGGTAGCACACACCATGCGGGGGTCTCCCCTTCCACAGAACATCTCTGGCACTGAGGTGTATTTGCAGGCAAAGGAGAAGGAGTCAGCAGCCTGGAGAAGCAGGAGAGTGTGAGCTGGTATCAACAGTGGGGCCAATTAAGGAGACCGGGAATTAAGTCAATCTGACACCTGTAAGTAAATTAACCCAAGGAAAACATGATGTTACATGAAATTTCTGCTACACGGGGAGTGTCACATGGATAAAGCAGCCCTGTGAGCAGATAACGAGGTGGTTCCCTGTGTTATCCAACCTCGCCTGTGTGTTAAAACCAATTAGGGCACGTCACCGGTGCAGTTGTAGCTGATGATGGGTGCTGGAGCTGGAAGCACCGTCAGCTTTCAGGAGTCCCCAGCTCGTCCCAATCCAGGCGAGTCTCAGCATCATAGGAAGGAGTGTCTTGTGCTTGAGTCACTCCTGAAATACAAGCACTGGGAGCGGAAGGCTGGATGTGCAGGTCTGACTTTTATGGCTTCATTCTCCACTGATGAGCTTGGATGGGGTTGTGGGAAGTTATTTTGTTCCAGCAAGATAGGGAGAGTCTTGGGCGTCGGGAGCTTGGCTTGGGTCCCTTCTCATCTATTATCAGCCTGGGAATGACAAATCTGGCTGTGACTTGTAGCTATTGCAGTGGAGCAGAAAAGCGGTTGGCACCTCTGATCCATTGCTGTTCATTTCTCTCCTGTGCTCCCTGATAAGACTTGCAATTGGTATTTGGGGAGCATGAGAGCTGGGCTGTTTGTGGCTCTCCCAGCTTCCACCAGCAGCACCTGCATTGCAGTGTGCTGTGAGGCTGGTTTGGGCAGAGATAAATTAGGGAGTTTATAAGATGTTCCGGAAGATTCCCACCTGGAATTTGGGAATTGCCATCGCGGGGCACATTTGCTACCAGATGAAGGAGGATGCACTGTTGTCCTCGGAGATGTGTGAGCCTTGTTATCTCCCTGCCTGGAGAGCAGGGTGGAAAGCAGGAGGCTGGGCTGTGTCACGTTAAGCTGTCTTTGTGAGCATGGGCACCCAGCTTTAAAGGGGGGACAGTCATCACCTGCCTTTTGGAGAGGGGATTCATGTGTTTAGGAGGAGCTGTGCGTGGGATTGAGTTCTGCTCCCACGCTTGCAGCAGGGGTGAGATTTGGTCCTTCAAAATGTCTCTTGATAAACAACAAGTAATGACGAGCACTTATTGTTATTCCCCCTTTTTTTCTCTGTGGGAGCACATGATATTGCCAAGTGACCGAATACCCCTTTGACCCTTGAAAATGCAAGAGTCATGTTTAATTCATGTCTTTTATTTATAGATTTAGGCTCCTATGGTTTCTCTCCTGCAACACGAGGCTGCAGAGGGGAGGGAGCTTGGCCACAGCCACACTTGAGGAGCAGCCTTTGGGCCTGTGCTGCATCGGGGATGCTGTTGGGTGCTGTGTCACTTCCCTGTGCACTGCTGAGGGCTTGTGAGGCAATAAACATGGGGGGGTTTGCAGCCAAATAGCACGGATGGTTTTGGTGGAGCACTCGCATCTTGGTGCCCATCAAATCAAGGGGTTTCCAGTGGTATTGGCACCAAGCAGGTTCCTCCAGACCAGCCCAGCAAGATGGTGAGGAAGGAGCCACATCTCCCTATCCCTCATCCCACTTGGCCCACGATTGAGCCTAAGGGTTGGAGCAAATGGCTTCGGAAAAGCTCTGCATCATGCCCGTGGTCCAGCAAAGCCATGCAAGGAGCCAGGGCAGGGCAAGGATGCATGAAACCAGGAAGCAATTAATCACATGAGCAAGGACATCATCTAAAAGCCACATATCAGTGACAAAAATGATAGAGTGGTGCTGGACAGAAGCAACATGGGCAGAGCTGGCTCTGCCATCGCCTTTGGGAAGAGCAGTTGTTAGCAGGGAAAGGCCATCCCAGGATGTGCAGCCAGGGGCACGATCCTTCCTCCCAGCACAGCACTGGTTAAACCTTGGTAATGCAGATAGCTGTGGGCAGAGCATCAGAGAAAGGAAACGGGGAAGCAGCAAAGGGAGGGAATTGCAGCCTGGAGGAAGATAAAGGGTTTAGAGAGGATGGCTTTGAAGAAAGGGATTAGAGGAAATTAAACATGGACAGACTGGAGATGGAGGCAGGGAAGGGGAATCTGGTCGTGCTGGTGCGAGGGCGTGCTGCAGAGCAGGGGAACTGCTCTCATTGCTGAACGATGCAGGTGCTGGGAAGAAGGAATGGCATTAAATGGAGCAGGAAGCTTAAGCATGGCAAAGGGCAGGCAGACACTCCAGCACTGGACTGGTTCTGGACTGATACCAAGCAGTACAAGAGTAAAGGGGTCAGAGGAGGCAGGAAGATGTTAATTCCTGCTGGGTGAAGCCTTAATGTAGTATATACTTCATGAATTCAAAAGAGCTTTTAGCAGAGCTCTTCTGCCTCTGGTTTTTCAACCTAGCAATGCAACATCAGCATGGACATGCCTCTTACCTTGGAAAAACCTCTTGCAAGGGACAGGCAACCTGAGGCATCATCAGTTGCCTTGAACTTGGCAGCTTCTTCAGCCAGGGAGATGGAGAGTGCTTCTATGCACCAGCTTGAGGCTTACCTTGCCCTGAGATCTCTGAAGATGCTAGATGACGGGTCCTCCAGTGCGATTGTGTTGATCAGAGGTGGCTGTGCCATGATGAAGCGTGAGTAGATGAGTTGAGAAGTTCCTCAAAGCCTTGTCTGAAAAGGATGCTGCTGGAGGAGAAAGTGCTGAACCATGGTTTGACCCCTGGTTTTCCTCTCCCATTGCCCCTTCTTAAAGAATAGGGAAGAATTAAATCCCATAGGTGGCTTATAAAAGCCAACTGAAAACATCCTTTATTAAATTACCACCCTATTGATCCAGCAGTCATCCAAAAGGGGATTGATTGAGGATTTAAACAGACCCGCAGCCAGGTCAGACGTTCAATTAATGTGCATAAACGGGCAGTGGAGAAGCAATTTACAGAGTAAGCCAAGCAAAAGATCAATCCTGTTTTGCCTTCCATGCCACAGTTGCTTCTGTATTTATTTTTATGTCATTTCATCTCTTTTTTCCCCCTGTCCCTCTTATGATAAGCATGTTGTTGAGAGGCAGCACTCGAAGCACAGCTCCCTCCACTCACGGAGCCATCGCTCCCATCCTTTGGGCAAGGAACCGCTTGCAGAAGGGTCAGGGAATGCCTCATTGTCTTGGAGGAGTCACCCTGAGGGTGGGTTTAGCAATGTAAATCCCAGCTTTCTCCTACAGAAAAGGCATTCTGCAGCAGACTTGTTGCCTGCTTTGAGTATTCATGTGGCTGGGAGGATTTGGGGGGAAAAACCAAACATTTTCTCTATTGATTATTTCCTCCCACCTCTTCACCATGTGATTGTTCCAGCTGGCTGCTGGTGGAAAAGTGACTGCGATGGATGAGCAAACACTGAGCTTCACTCTGGCCTGTCTGAGGAATGCTCCAAAAAGCATTCATCCCACGGACAGGGCTGGAGTGGGAGCCAGAGGAAAGCATTTGAAGGCAAATCACTGCTGTGTGTGCGAGTAAAGCACAGGAAATACTCTCTTGGCTTAGCAAGAATCCTGATAAGAAATGCTTATCCAAGGCCTCCAAGGGCCAGCAGCCCAGCTCCAATGGCTCCAGGGCTTTGCTCCTCATCTCCCATAAACCAGAGGTAGGTGGCATCACCCCACGTCTGTGGTTTGAAGTGGTCCAAGGAGGGCTCAGAACCCGGCTGCCGAGCCCCAGTGCCTGGGGATGGCTGAGCTATGGTGTTTCATGGCTCCAGGCAGAGCTGAACCACAGACCTGGAGAGCTGGAGGTGCTGAGGGCTCCCTGTGCCTGATGCACCATCCATGCAGACCAACCAGGTCCTTCCTTGGGGAGCCAGTAGGACCTCACAGCACTGACAGTGGGACCTTGGCGAATGGTTGGACACACTGGGGCAGAATTGGAGCTCAATCCCCTGTGCTGGTTTCTGCTTATTTGCTAAGCAGTGGCCAAAACTCCTCCATCTCTGTCAAGCAGCAGAATGGACTCAATCTACTGCACTAGAGGGCTCAAAAACATCCATGTGAGCTCTTCCACCTTCCCTTCACTGTTGTCTTTGTCCTCTGCTGCTTCTGGTTGGGTGGATGTGGGGTCCACGATATCTCCACAGTTTGGGCACATGAAGAAGGATGCTTTCCTCTCACTGACCCGAAGCTGAGCAGTCTCCTCCTGCCCTACCAGACTCAGCCATTCCCTGTGCTGCTGCCCTATGTGACAAAGTGACTTTGTGCATCTCCTCCGTGTCCTGACCTGGCATCACCAGTGAGTCACTGCGGCCTCTCCTCTCCTTAACCCTGGCACTACAGCTCCTTTCCTAGTGCTGGCAGGAGGGAACACGCTTGGAGCTAAAGCCATAATCAGGAGGATGTCGTTGCAAAGGCCTGCAGTGAGCTGGCGGCTCCTTTCCCTCTCCCATCCATGTGATACGGTCACTTTGTGAGGAAGATAAATTATTGAATGGGTGAAATGTTCTGTGAAGAGTTAATAAAAAAGTATCTCCAATGAGAATGGGCTTTTTACAGCACCTGAATGGAGCAGCTCCTGTGGCAGACAGACAGAGCTCATCTCCTTTTCTCTGCCTCCTTTCTTTCTCCGCAGGATCACTGTTCCTTTCCTGCTCCAGAATGGCTGTGCAAGAATAGATCTGCACCCCAGCAGCAGGCAGAAGCTGAGCCAGCGGGGGAACAGGTAATCTCTTGTAACTCAAGGATGGGGCAGCAATGAAAAGGGTTATTTTAATTGTAATAGCTCTGCTCCTTGGGCTTTTTGGAGCCAGGGTGTTATTTTAGTGTGTTACTTTGTCCCTGGTAGCGTAGGCTGCGATTTAATGGGATTCTGCGTTAATAAAATAACATTCCTTCTTTCCCTCGTGCTTGTCCTTCCTTTGGTAATAATCAAGTAAGTGGAGCATGTCATTAATGGGGTGTGAGCTCCTGGGTGCAAAGGGATCTGCATGTCACACTCTTCCAGGTGCTTCCATTCCCTTTTCCTGTGTCTTTACAGCTGTTGGGTGCTTTTAATCCCCTAAAGATGATCCCTGCAGCATTCCTCCCGCTCCAGGGCAGACACAGAACCCTAGGCTTTGTGGTCTGCTTCCTCAGGATGTGGTCTGGCTCCCAGGATTTATCCAGGACCTTGCATCCACCTTGGGCAGCCCCAGGTGTGCGACAGTGAGTGTTGAGGTGCGGATTGAGATGCTGCTCATCACCCAGAGCCTGGCAAAGGTCCACAGCGCTGAGGAGAGTCACTACTGGAGGCAAACCCTTCTGCCTTGGGCTGCCGGGACCATTCCTGCTGCTCCTGTGATGGAAGACACCCAAACATCTTCTCTCCCTAAGGACGAACTCACTGAAGCTCACCCAGAGCAGCATCACAGCCCCTTCAGGACTGTAAATTTGGGGGGCAGGAGGAAAGAAGTGATTTATATGTAAAGTTGGGATTTTATTTGCATTTTAAATCACTCTCTCTGCTAAACTAATGGACCCCCTATTTATAGATGACTCCAACATAAAGTGACTGCTAATTACTACAATTAATATAGCGTTAAAGGCTTGCCAGCCAACTCCACTGCACTTGCATCGCCTACTCATTTTCAATTAAGGCACATTGACAAGTAAAATATGCAGTTATTAAGAGCAGAGCCCTGTTGTGTAATTACATTTTCTAAGGTCATTCATCCCCTGCAGTATCCCCTTTGCCCCACTCCGGCCATCGGGTGCAGGGTGGGATGGACAGGGGTGGAATTTGAGGACAATACCAGAAAGTGAGATTCTCTCTGTGTTCTCATTGTGTCCTCAGGCTGTGGGTGCCCATCCTTGGACCATGGATGCTCTGGGTGCCTGCAAGATCTTCCTGCGTCAGGGTAAGGCCGTGTTTGTGGAGCTCAGGTGGGACCTGTCCTACTTTAGTCGAGTTTCCATGGTCCATCCCAACACTTATGAGTATTCCCAGAGCTCCTTGGAAACACCCAGGCTGAGCTGCCTGCTGGATAAGGCTCCTTCCTCCTCTATGACCAGGGAGCAGGAGCGGACGGGCTCCAGGCTGTGCACTGTGCACTTTGAGGGGGCAGAAGGAGAGCAGATCATAGGGGATGGGGATGCCCCTGTGCTCTCCTGCTGGGGGGCAGAGCAGCCTTTTCCTGCCCCACCAGCTCCTGCACGCAGTGCTGGGAATGCCATTAGGGTGAATGCCAACAGCAAGGCTGAATCCTGCTGTTAAGCCCAGGTACGTTAACACAGGACCGCAGCAGCACAGCACTGAGCCTTTCCCTTGCTTGGTGTTATCTGCACTTTTTGGCTGTCAAAAAAGGTGCTACCAACAGCTGAGGGGGCAACTGCTCTGTGAAGTGAAAGGGGAGGATAAATATGGAATAGTTAGTATTCAAAAAGGCTTAACAGCGAACAAGCAAAGCCCCAGAGCAGCGAAGGAGCATCAGCTCCCTACGGCGTCCAGCAGCAGCTGGTGAAGCCATGCGCAAAGCATCGCAGCAGTAGGGCACAGGCGGTGTCAAGGTGTAGTGCTGGAGCTGTAATAAACACAGACAAGGGCCTTAAACACCTCCAGGCTGATGCTTTGATTGACTGCCCAGGACTCGGCGCTGACGAAGCGGCTGAAGCATGCTGGAGGAGGTGGGAAGGGGTCAGCATCCCCATGGACATCCCTGTGCCTGCTAGGTGAACTGCTCAGCACCATGTGAGGCTCAGGGTCCAACCCAGCTCCCGCCCGTGGGTGTCCAACAGTGCACCTCAACCTCCTGCAATGTCCTCCTTGCTTTGCAGGTCTGGTTCAAAAACAACCCCTGTTTTATGGGTTGGTTTGGGGTTTCTTGGAGCTGAAGCTGCTTCTCTGAGCAGTCTCTTCCTTTTGGTCCACGGTTTGGGCTTTGTCTCTGGGTGCTTGGAGGTTCTGCATCTCCTTCAGCTTCCTGGGCACTTTCTCAGCCAGGGCTATTCGTCACGGCTGCTGCTCATCTGTGTCTAGCCAGGTATTACAGCACTCCACTGATTCCCATAACTCCAGGGCTTAAGCACCCTGCATGGCCCGTGGTGCTGAACAGCAGTAAATCTCCAGGTCCTTGTTTGCCTCTGGTTTTATTGACAGCACAGAGGGATGGCCAGGGCCACGTGTGAGGAATGAAGATGCCTGAGGAGCTCTGTGCAGGGGGATGGTGGGCAGCACTCACTGTTTGTCTGGGCTTTGGGACACCTCTCTGCTGCTCCCTGGAAGAGGATGGCTTCTGCTTGGGCTGCAAACATAGGAGCAGGACCTCAGCTGAGCCCTGCTCATCCCAAGGGGGTTTATGATGTTTAGACCCTTGGAAAATGTGAGCTTTTGCCTGTTAAATGACCAACGTCTCCCTCTCCTCTCCCTAGGGCTCAGCTCCTTGGCTCCACTGACACAGACACATCCCAGCGCTGGAGACCGAGAGAGACAAATGAGCACTTTGCCAGAAAATCGTCCATTGGGGCTTTCTCCTCTCTCCAGTCAGCTTAATTGGGTGAGCTCAGGGTGGCTTCAATTCCTGTATTCAATGTGCAGTTTCACCCCTTCCTCTCTTTTTAATCCCATCTGTCTCCTTCCCCTCCCTCCTTCCTGGCGCCATTATCTTCTTCCTCCTCCAGCATCCCCTTCTTGTTTCCCCCCCGCAGTATCCATTGGGAATGGTGACAGGCTAAAAGCTGGAATGCTGTTTGAGTCCCTTGTGGCTCATAGGTTAAGTTTCTGGTGCTTCTCTGGGGATGCTGAACTGGATTCCTTGGGATCACCTGGGGGATTTGTGCTGGCAGTGAGTGGCAAAGCTTCTGTTGCTGTTTGTGCTGGTTGATGATGTCCGGTGGGACATGGGCTGTGCTTTCCAAGCTGCTCTTAAAGAGGCTGGAGACCACGTGGGGTTCATGGTGTCATGTTTGTGTATGGCAATTCTGGTGCACAGACTTGCATCTTGGCTCAGCTTTTGCTTGGTCTCATCCCAGGTCACCTTCAGGGATATTATGGGTCTGATTATCAGTGATGTGTACTGGCAGCATCCGGAGTGCGCCCAGAGCAGCACCAGGTGCTTGAGGGTGGTGCAGCAAAGTGCTTGCCTGAATGGCTCTGAGGATTGCTGCAAGGACAGTGGAGATGGAGACGTTCCCATTCCATCTCCCCCTCCTTCCTCTGTGGTCTGGAGCCCTTCTACCTGTTACCAACATCTCCTCTTCCATCATCTTCACCATCAGACCAGCTCCTGCAGCCTGGCCTGGTTGTGGCTCTGCTTCCACAAAGGCAAAGCTCATTGCTGGGGAGTTCGGTCTGCATCATATGTAGTGTTTGGAAGCAAGAAGGGATAAGTGAGCCCCCTCCCTGGCCAGCACCTCCAGAGCTGTGGCTCACTCGTGGTCCCCAGAGATGTGGCACAAGCATTCAAGCAGCACTGTGATGAATGAGGGATAATTCAAAATGACAGCTGAAGTACAAACTCTGTTTGTAATAAATACATAAACTAGTTAAGAATAAATTGATCAGCCAAGGATATCCTCTTAACATCTTTAAACTCTAACATCTGTTTGCAATAAATAATTCAGCCGGTAGATCCTAATGAGGAGGCAGGGCTCGGTGGGAGCGGAGATGCTCAGGGGCTCTGCAGAGACTCAGGGCTGCCAAGAGCTGCATTGGTGGCTGCAGATGTGTCTGTGCTTCCTGGGCTCATCATGTGTGTGACAGCAACACGAGTGCCCAGCCATGTCCTGGTTGACATGTGACTACATAAGTGGAGGAGCCGTGCTCCTGCATGGTCCTGTGCTCACTCACAGCCAGCCCAGCGAGGCATGGCACAACCTCATCCTGGGCCTGCATCCCTGTGGATTTGTCCACTTTTGTGTTACGTTATGGAGCTTGTTGGATGTTGTATGTGCACGCTGTGGACACAATCAGTATGGAAGTCATACATGTGCTCTCTGGCACATCCGTGTCCGCCTGCAGGATCACAGGGAGGAAGCAAGTACCAGATCCCCCTGGGATCGGGCAGCAGAAGGGCTGTCACAGGCTGATAATTGTTGGGTTTCTCCTTTTTAAATCAATGCTAACCGCTGCTGAGCCCAATGCATGAGGGGCTGCTCCTGGCAGAAAGCTGTCATTCCAGGACCATCTCCCTGATCCACTGGAGGATCCAGCTGGAGTCAGATCGAGGCTGAGAGTAACATGCCAAGGAGAGCAGGAGGTACCAGCACTCCAGATAGGGATGGGGATGGCCCCACTGGTACCCAGCCAGGGTCCCTGTGCTCCTCCAGCTGGTGAGCTGGTGCTGATGGCATTGCTTTACCTCTGGGAAGTGCAGATCCTTCAGTGTGGATACCCCAGGCAGAGGCAGGGCTGGATGGGGCTGAAGGCAGGAGGATGCTGGAGCGGTGAGCAGGAGGAAGGTGATGGGCACCCTGCAGTCTGTCCTGCTGCAGAGGCCGGGGCTGTGTTCCAATTCCAGCTCTGCAGACCGGTGCCGATGGATAGGGAAGTGCTGAGGGTTGCTGGTTGGAGCAGGCTGTAGGTGCCAGGGTGTGGATTGCTGTAGTGATTCACTGCTCAGTCTGATGCTTTTGCTGCTGTGCCTGGGCTGTGCCACAGTGGCAGAGCCATATCCCAACAAGCATCTCCTGGATGCCTCCTCCAGGGTCAAGTCCAGTCCTGGTCTAAGTCTCTATTGCTCCCTAAAGTCCCTGCCCCCATGGTCTCCAGCTACTGTTGGCTTTCAGCTGAATTAGCAAGAACCAAATTTATTGCTCTACAAACTTGGCTCCAAACCTTGCTCTTTCCCTCTCTAGGCTGGATGTGTTGCCCCATGCAGAGAGAACACCCCAGGGCTGAGTGTTCTGCCATGGGTTGTGGGGACAAGACTTACCTGAAACACCTCTTGGTGATGCAGAGGCGTTGCACAGAGGTTTCCTTGGTGCTCACTTGGACCTACATGTGCAAACCTGGGCATGGCTATGGCGTGAGGCCACCCAACACTGCTGGTTTATTACTGCTGTGAAACAGCGGCTGCTGACTGCTGTGCTCATCAGGCTCTTCAGGGCCCTCTGCACAGCTACCCCCAGGAAATACTTTACCTCCCATACCTTCTGCTGCTCTTTCAGTTGCTCACCTTCAGCCATTGGGCTGGCCAGCAATGGGAACAGTCCCTTCTTAATGCGTTGGGTGGCTTGTCCCACAGCTGGCTCTCCAGAGAGCAGGAGAAAGCATTCACCAGCCCCATGCATGTGATGGAGTGAGAGGGAGAGAGCAGGAGGAATGACTGAGGGGCCTTATCCTGCCCTTGACCCAGATCTGGGAGATGGCCAGAGGGACAGTGTGGGCAGGAGGGAGAGGGGTTTTGTGCTTGGTCATCATCAAATGTCCCCCAGATGTGGGGCTGGTCTCTAACTCGGTTCCCAGCCTGCTGCCTTCAAGCATGGGTCCCTGCTGCTCCATCCTCTGCCTGAACTGCTCCCTGAGCTCCTGAGGCTGCGGGGAGGTGCTCTTCCCATTAATCACCCCCCCTCATCAGTGTCTGCCCAGGAATTAAACTCATTTGTCACTGCTGCCCTGTTCCCACCCACCCCTCTCCTGCAGTGCTCATCTCAAAGGCCTGGCTGCTTGTGGCAGCCCCACAGCCTTCATCCCCCAGCATCCTCAGGCTCCACAGGCCTTATCCTGTCTCTGTCTGCTTAGAAATGCCCTAGGCTATGCTCAGAGCCATTTCTTCTGGCCCCCACCTCTATAGGCCCATCATGAATTGGGACACCCCAGAGGTGGCTGTATGCAGAGGCAGCCCCTGAGCCTGGCATGCACTGATGCTGATGCACTGGGATCAGCACTGAGGTGACACATTTGCTTCACCAAACCCCACTGGCAGATACCAATAAGCCTCTCGTGTCCTCCCTTTCCCTTCCCTGACCCACGACCATCACTCACAGAGTAACAGGCTCATTCCTAACCTGCTCCATACCCAGTGCTCTGCTACCTCCACACATGGCTTCATGCTGCTCCTCTGAGTGGTTCTGCACTTGCAGCACAGCCCCTGGGACTCGTCCCACAGTGAGCAAGAGCTGCTGGTTAATGAGCTCCCATTGCTCCTGAGCATCCCTGCAATAACACACAGCTCCTGCCTTTTAACTACCTACAAGTAATCACTCGGGCTCCAATAAAAAGCAAAGGAACAAGACCCTGGTTGTGTTGTTAGCAATAATTTTCCTGGCTGTTAACCTGCTCCCATGCTTTAATTTTCCTCAGCAGAGCCCCAGATGTGGTGGGGAAGGATGGGAGCCAAACACCGCTCCAACTTGCTGAGCAGTTCCTATTCCTCCCTGCTCATCCCACAGGCTGGCTTTAAGGGCATGGAGGTGCATCCATGAGGTCTCTGCAAGGCACTTAGCTACAGATTCCTATGAGAAAGGATGGAAAACGTGAATGAATGATTGGGATGTTTTGCGTTAGTCCTAGAAAGCCCATATTGGCCTCAGAATGGCAATTAGTGCCCTTAAACATCCTACAGCACAAAGCCAATACAGTCCTGTTTGGGGTTACAGCCTTGCTGGGCTATTCCCAAGGAGCTGGCTGTTTTCTTCTCTTGTTGCCTGTAAATCCCTGACACGCTTAAAGCCTCTCTCCTGATCGGGAGCCTAATGCCTGAGCCCTGAATAAACCTGCTCAAAGTCCCCGGCTTAGCATGTTGAATGTAATGTTCTTAGCCAGCCTCGTCGTGGCAAATCTCCATATTTCTCAGGGATAAATACTCACCTCTCCTCCCTCTTTCTTCTGCTTTAGGATTGATTTTCAACCGCGAGGCTGTAATAGCTGCAGGGATGCTGAGGCCACTAAATAAAGGCTCTGTTTCGCTGCACCCTCTCTTGCAGGGAGGCTGCACACCCAGTGTGGTTTGCTTTAATGGGAATGGGGTTGGAATAGAATGGAGCTGGGGGAAATAGCCCTGAGCACCTTCCCGCTGGGCTGGTCCAGCCCCATCTCAGTGCAGTGCATGGGTGGACAGGGGGGAAAAGAGGTGGTGGAAGGGGAGAGACTGGGGAGCTGATGGGAGGAGGAGGGAGACAGACAGGGTCTGTTCCTAAAGCACTGGGGAGGGAATGAGGACGTAGATCACCAGAATTGGCAAGGGACAGGCTATAAAGCAAAAATAAAAAGGTATTATAATTTATGATGCACAGTAAAAATATCCTGGGAACAGGATTATGAAGAAGAATTCATTCTCTTGCCAACTCTGCATATCTTTAAAGATGATAAATGACATTATGGTCCTTCCTCATATAAGAACTGGAAAATTCACTCCACCTTGGGGCTCTGTTCACGACCCCCTGTGGTCCTCCTGCTCCCCAAAAAGGGCTTCTGAGCCCCGACCTGGCACCATCACCTTGTGGGTTACCAGTCCTGGGCTGGGGATGCCCATCTTGAGCTGCTGCTGTTGTCCTTTGCATTGTGCAGATGCATCCGAGCGTCTCTGGAGGCCACGGCAGAGATGAGTAAAGGAACCGCGGGATCGCCATCATATGCAGGGTGAGTGCTTGGAGTGAGTGTGGGAAATCCCCTTTGTCACATAGAGCAGCGTGGTCTTTGAACCACGACCCTGATCCAGGGTAGGAGAGGAGGGCAAGGACCACTGCCAGGCCCATAGACCCCTTGTGTTGGCCCCGGTTGCAGCAGGAATTGGCCTCTGCCCCGCTGAGCGCTGCGGAGCGATGTGTAAATGTGGATTAGCTGCTCCAAGGTGGATTTAAAGAGTTAGGAGAGGAGGATGAAGCCAAAACGTTCTTTCGACCGGAGCAGGCAGCTCTGGCATCTCTTCCCTCCCGCTGCACAAAGCCAGCCCCGCTGGATCTCTTCTTTGATAAGAGCCCTTGATGCCTCCGTGCCTCCAGGCACCGAATAAAAGGCTTTAATTACCCACTGCCAGGAGCCCGCGGCGCTGCTGACAGCGGGGAGCTGCCTCCTGCCCACACCTTGGGATGGAAAAGCTTCCTCCAGAAGGAGCTCCCATGTGTGCTGCCTGCTCTGCCTGTGGGCAAATCCCTGCCGGCGCCCCAGGAGCCATCTTCCAGGGAGAGGTTTCCTCTGCTCCCTCTTTCACCTCTTGAGCCCTTTCCTGTCCTTCCCAAAGGATGCGACTTCAGCCCAGCAGCTTGTGCGAGCTCCTGCCATGGCTGGACATGGGCTCTGCAGGATTCTCTGCTGCCAGCGGCTCTTTATGGTGGAGTTTGAAGGCATCATCCTTTGGAGGACCAAGTCCAGCAGTACTGATGCCCACTGCACCATGGTGGTCGCTGCACCTTTCCCACTGGTGCTGTCCGTACAGCGCAGCACTGCTGCACGGCACTCACAGGCTGGCCATGCTGCAAAGCCTCCTGCTAGCCAGTGGGCATCCCCATGGGTGGGTCAGTGGAAGGATGAATGGGGTTAGATGGAACCTGTGGCTGCATCACCCCAAACTTGCATTGTCCCAGTGCAGGTAATGGCAGGTCGCTTGTGCCTGGCGATGCAAACACTCCCATTGAACTGGGATGGGGGACTCCCATCTTTCATCAAGAATTCCTATTATGAATGTGCTGTGTGATGGGGCAAAGGGAAATCCTCATGAGGATCGACAGCCTGCGGTGCTGCTGCACCTGGGGGTGCTCCTGGATCCCCTCCTCTGCTCACGCACATCCTATTAAGCATGGAAGAGCCTCGAGTATTCCGCTAATGAGGCATTAACCAGGTCCTGGTAGCAGGTGTTCCTTTAAACAGATCTTGGAAGCCTTTGGAAACAAGGGGAGGTGGAGTGCTTGGCTTAGTCATGCACCACGAGCAGAATCATGTCCACAGCGGGACGGTCGCACTGCCTCAGCCCATAAAGCACACGGTGCTGCTGGGAGGAGCAGGGTCCATCCCGGTGGACAGGACAGTGCACGTCACTTCCTAATCCAATTCTGGAATGTTTTATTACTCCCGGCTCTCTCCTGCTTTATGTTCAGTGCGGTGCTCCCATTAACTTACAAACTGCAGCCCATTGCTTTCACTCAGGTCTGCTCCACCTTCTGCTCTAATGATCTGCTCTCAGGCATTGAAAACTTGAGGGTTCCGGTGCGATGCCTTCACCTCCTGCATCCCAGGCCCTGTTCCAATTAACATCTTCACCCCCACTGCCTGCCTGTGCACTGGGGTGAGTTCAGCCCCACCAAGGGAATAGCATGGGCTGTCTGGAAACAGGATTAGTGTTTTCCAGGTTGTATTAAAGAATCTGCTCCTTTCGCTGTAGTTCTCCCCTTCAAAAGGCTTCAGTTCCAAGCAAGTGATGGATATGACAGCAGGAACGGCCCTGCCACCCCTCCTGATGCCTGGCGCTGCCTTCCCTGCCCCAAGGTTTTCATGTGCCTTCGTCCATCTGCCACAGTGAGGATGCTGTTGGAAACAGCAGTGATGCTGCTGTGGCGGCGAACTCAGCTGCTGATCAAACCTGCACCATCTCCACAGTGGGGCAGAGGGAGGGAGGGAAGAGCAGCATCACAAGGGAGGGGTGGAGGGGGGGACCAGTGCCATGCAAGAGAGAGCAGGTGATAAATAGGGGTTGTGGGCATCTGGCAAGATAAATGGTGCACAGAAAATATGCTTCTTGCAAACTTTGTGGGGATAAAAATGATCTAAAGGGACGCCGTCAAGATAAAAATCATATCTACTCAAGAGCTCCTTCTTACAAGTGTTATTAATAGGGCCCAAGATTGTTATGCTGGGAAGGACTTTAACAAATTGCATTTGCTTTCTGCTGCTGGTGCGATCTCTGCAGCAGACTGGGCTGAGGAGCGCAGTGATGCCTGGGGTAAGGCAAGAGGCAGGACCACACAAGCCCTGGCTGCCCTGAATTCAGCTTGTCATCCTCAGGAACCTGGTTTTGGGGTGGAAATGCGTTTATCACCCTGTGCTCCAGCCATGAGCATCTCCTGCATCCCGAGCTGCCCTTGCAGGGTGTGAGCACTGGGTAGGAGCAGCGTGTTCTCTGCTGCGTTAATCCTGATGCCACCAGACCCTTGCTCAGAGGCTCTCAGTGGAAGCCTCCAAGCACTGGCGCCTTCCTCGCATCTCTGGGGAAGCTGCGCTTTGACTGTTGGATAAAAGGCTTCTTTGGCTTCACAGACCTCCTCCCTGGGTGTTTAATTACAGACTGTGATCCACTCATCTCCTCATCTTCCCTTCAACATCAAGCGCTGCTCATGTGGGTACCGGCCCTGCTCCCCAGCGCCGGCAGGATCCAGGCTCCATCACTGCAGTTCCTCTGGCAGTGGCAGGGAAGGGGCAGTGTGGGGCAGGGGACAGGAGATGCTCCCAGCACCCTTTGGAGACGCAATGCTCTGCCCCGGGGTCAGTGTGGGGAGCAGCAGACACACACAGATGGTCACTGGGCTCTGAGGACAGGCAGAATTCCAAGGAAACTCGGCAATAGGGAAGTCCAGGTGGTCCCCATCTTCTTCTGCTTCCGTCAGCCCGGGGCACAAGGATGGCCCACTCCATCCTCTTGTTTGCAACTCCAGGCTTGGATCAGCCCCTTCTCGGGGCTGGGAGAGAACACAGGGGTTGGAGGGATGCGGTGATGCTGAGTTTAGCTCCACACTCACTTGTCCTGCTTCTTCCCAAAGACCTCGACTTCCCTGTCTGCCTCCCTCTCTGCTACCTAACTCTCCATAGAGCCCTTCCATCATTCCCGTTGCTCTCTCTGGACGCATTCCCAGCTCTTGACATCTTTCAGCCGCATGAAGATTCATTCTCGCTGCCCATGCGCCGGGGAGAAGGGGACCGCTGCTGTATTTTAAGCTGACTGGTGTGAAAGCTGTGAAAGCAGAGCTGAGAACGTAATGGCACGTTAAATATACGGCTGATTGTTAGGTCCAATTCGGATTTCAACGCACATACGATCTCGGGAATGAAGGCTGAAGATGACTTTCACTAAAAGGTGAATAAAAATTAAGTGATGGGGATGTAAATACAGCCGCGCATTAAAACCAGCATGTGTGGAGATTCACCCATTGGAGAAGGGAGAGTATGGGGTTGTTCTTAATGAAAGCTTCATAAACATGCAAGATTTTGAAG
Organism: Forpus xanthops; assembly: GCA_032466535.1. Lineage (NCBI taxonomy): Eukaryota > Metazoa > Chordata > Aves > Psittaciformes > Psittacidae > Forpus > Forpus xanthops. The sequence goes on along the minus strand of JASSUY010027988.1, from coordinate 98,088 downwards.
ACTTAGAAACAATAAAGGTCCCCCCAGGTCCCATTTTGAGCTCCGGATGTTTATGGCTCTTTAATGCTCCCTGCATAAAAGAAAAGCACCGTCACAAATTAAGCCGGTTGCTTTTGCTGCCTCTTGTCTGAAGGATGCTCCTGGGGACCAGGAGGTGGCCAAGGGACCCTAAGATGTCCCTGGGGTCGATTCTGTGGGGTGGAGAAGAGGCCCAAACTGGGCAATGGGGTGGAATGGGGGGATTGCAGGGATGAAATAGGTAGGGGCCTCCTGCAGCTCCCTTTGGTCCAGGGCAAAGTCCCTGCAATGAGGCAGGAGGGAAAGAGCAAGAGAGAGCAGGAAAGCAGAGCTCCTGCTTCAAGGAACGGTTGCCTCTGATTGTTACCAAACTTCCTGCAAACATGAAACAACAAAGAAGTGAAGCATGGAGATAATTAAGGACATAATTGTACACACACAACTGCTTAATTAAGCTTTTCCTCTTTAAACCTGACAGAATCTGCTTACAAGGTGTGAGCGCGAGGGGAGGCTGCCCATATGCTGGGCCATCTGCACTGCAGGCGGGGGAGGCGAGAGCCCCGGTGCTGCAGCCTGTGGGGATGAGGAGGAGGAGGATAAGGAGGATGAGGCTGCCCAGTGCCAGGAAAGAGCATCACAGCCCCAAATGCGCTGCGTGCTGCCCGTTGCTCCCGTGCTGGGTGGGACTGGCAGCTCATCCACTCCTCTTTGCTGCTGAAACCCATGGAGCCATCCCAGCTTTGAGCATCCTCCTTCATGGGATGTGAGGGATGAGGCCAGAGAGCGAAGGTTAATAAATGAAAGAAGAAGGGAGGGGGACACCTGATGCAAGCTTCTTCTTCCTGAGATTCAAATTAAAGTCGTAATGCTGTTAGGAACACGCTTCAGAGTTTATGAACATGTTATTTATATTGATTTATCCCTGCAGCCCTCAAGACTTCTTGAAAATAATTAGGGTCGACATTGCCAACGCTAGAGCTAAATGTTGATATCGTGTAATGAAAATTGCATGCCTGGGTTCTGCCTGGCAAACGCAGCGCGGTAAAGCAAATACCAACATCTGTGCACTGTGCCCTGCACGGCTCTTAAACCACAGTCTGCACCTGATGGTGGCTCCTTGCAGGATGTGTGGCCATGGGGCAGGGTCCTTGGGGACCCCAACCTACAGCTCCTGCTGCCCCCAGCCCCACTTAGTCCGGGGCCAGGATACATATCTCCAGATGGGGATGCTTGAGCTGCTGTGGAGGTGGCTCTGTGGTGTGATGAAGAGGGGCCGAGCTGCATCAGCTCTTTCCCCTCACACGGAGGATGCTCCATTGAGCTGCTTGGTTAGTTCTAAATAAAACCCATCAGTTTCCCAGCTCAGGGGTATCAGTTTCTTTCACCATCACTCCTAGCAATAGGTATTGTGCCATAACTTGGCCTTATAGAGAGGGCGCCAGCACATGCTTTGTCCCTATGTGTCACACCTATGGGGTATGTCCCTATATGTCCCATATATATCCCTATATGTCACCCTATGGGGTGTCACATCTCAAGGTCCACCCTATCCTGGGCTGCTGCTGGAGGTGAGAAGGCAGCATAGGGATTGCCAGGATGCCCACACACACAGGCAGCCTCACAGCACGTGGGGAATGGAGATTCCAGCCTGGGCTTTGCAAGGCAAGGCCAGTGGGATGAGGGGAGTAATTCAATTAGGCACGGAGAAATGAGACAGAGCATGCAGGTGCATTGGGAGAGGCAGAACAGGAGTGTCAGGAAAGGGTGAGAGCTGGATCCTGGGAATACACATCTTTATTGGCAGCGAGTGGTAGCAGAGATAACAAGCCTGTCAGCCCAGCCTGCTTCCATCAAACCAAGGAAAACCTGGCGTGAAGCTGCAGAGGGCAGGGAGCGAAGACAACGGGGTGAGGAGCTGCTGCCAGCCCCAGGGGTGAGTTGTGATCAGCATCATTCAGAGCACACCCGGGCTGTCCCTGATAAAGGTCTGACTGCCCCAGGGGAGGCTTTGTATGGAGAAGAGCAGTGCAGAGCCCATGGGGTTGGTAAGATGCTCCTTTGGGCTTTGGTGAAGCCCACGTAGGACCTCACAGGAGCATCTCACCCCTTCTGCAGGCTGCGGCTGTGCGTTTCTGTGCGAGATGAGCTGGGCTCCAGAGCTGGTTTCAATGCTGTGCCGTGCTCAGTGCCATCCCCGCAGGAGGAGCGGGGCTGTCGGCAGAGCCATCACTCATCTCGCCCAGGTTGCTGCATCCCACTCGCGCCCGCTCTCATCTGGCTGTTTATTGCTCTAAATTATTGAAGGCAGAAGGGCTGACTCAGCACCGGAGCCTGCAGGAAATTTCTGCACATCCATCAAAGCGACGTGTCCCACTGTCTGTGCTTGCGCCTGGGTCACCTTGGGGTGGGCTGACACCACTGGTGCTGAGGCACTTGTGCCTCTCTGGGGATGCCCAAGGCAGGGCAGAACCGGGTGCACGGACTCAGCTCAGAAGCAGGCAGCAGCTCATGCTGTGCCTTGCTGCATGTGGGATGGGATGGGTGCAGAGCAGCTATGAGAGCCTGGTGAGCATGGATGGATGAACTGGGAGTGGGTGCCTCAAGAGTTCAGGCCTCAGTGTGTCAGAAATCAGTTGTCATGATTCGGAGCTGTCAGCTCCAAACCAGCATCCTGCCTTGGGGATATGTGGCTGCCCTGTGCCGCTCCAGTCCTGGCACCCACCAGACCTGGCCCAGTGTCCTCCTGTCTGGCATTGCCTCCTCAGGGATGTGATGCCGGAGTCTCCTGGGGAGTCCCAGGGAGGGGAAGGCTTTGTTTGTGTGTTTGTTCCGCTTTAATTCATGGAAGCGGTGTGGGTATCCGCTAATGAAGTGTTGAAGATGGATTGTGGCTGGGTTATGTTACACGGGGCTCATAGGACAGTTAATTACCCTGGGAAGCTTGAATGCAATGAATACTTCAAGAAGTAAAAGCCAACAATGAATTATTCATTATCCATTTATCAGGGGCAACTATGATAAACCCTCTGAGTGTGGGCTCCTCTTCCCAGCCTTAGACAATAATGGCCTTCCCCATGTTCCCATCATGGCAGGGATTCCATGGGGCTCCTCTGGGGAGGGATTTTGGGGGGATCTGTCCCCTGAAGCATTGCTCAGTCAAGTGCTGACACCTGAAAAATGCAATGAAGAGCTGGGAAGGGGGTTTGGAGGCAGCGAGTGAGCGGCATCAATCATCCCCTGCAAGGAGCAGAGCAGGACAAGCTGTCTGCAGTGAGATGCTGCATATGCCCTGGAAGCACTGGCACTGTCCCCAACAACTCGGATCCAAGGCAGCAGCTTGGCTGGGGGTATCCTGCTCCAGGGATGAGGGGAAGGGAGGAGAGGCGGGCAAGGAGCCAAGCACCAGGCACAGAAGCATTTAACTACACCTGGCCCGCTGATTTGTTTGACACCAGGGAGGAATTAAGCTCCATCCTGGGCTCTGAATCATGCTTAAGGATTGAAACCTGGGGAAAACGAGCTGTGATGGAAGACTCAGACCGTGGGTAAAGCAAAGGGCTGGATGCTCTGTGAATACCACTCGGTGCAGTGGCCTGTGTGGCTGACGGTGCTGGAGCAGGGACCGCGATGTCGCATCCTGGCTCTGCAAGAAATAGGCTTTGCTGCCATCTACCTCTGCACCCAGCAGTGGCCCCGGTATGTGGGGGGTTGTGGGTGCCATGGGCTGTTGGTGGGGCTAGGGGCTGCTCTGGAGTCCCAAAACATCCTGATCTGAGGCTAAAATAGCACTGGGAGTCTTGCAGAGGGAGCGCTTTGCTCTCCTCTCTCCATCCCTGTGCTCCAGTCAGTGGTGGCTGTTGCTCTGTGGCCTTCCTCCAGCATCAGCCCCTGCAGAGCAGGGTGCAAGTGCCCTCTGATACCTTGGGGGCATTCATGAAGGAGAAAGAGCATGAGAATGGGAAAACACCCCCTTGGCATCCTGGTCCATGCAGCACGGAGCTGATGGCAGTACCCAGCTCAGACTGACCCTGCTGCTGCGCTCCGTTTGTAGCTCAGTGTTATCCCCCCATCTGTGCTCCTGCTGATGTTCTCCAGACCTTAAAGAACATTTAAACGCCTGGTAAATTATTTATCCCTCGGAGGTCTGGTGTGCTCGGGACAGCTCGCAGCCGTCCCGGAGAATTAACTGGGGCCATAAATCAAAGGGACGCTTGAGAAATTTCCCATTGCTTGTGCTGATGGCAGCCTGCCCCCTGAAATGCCACGCGCAGCTTGGGGGCCGGGTGCTGCCATTTGCTGCTATTACTTGTTTAGGACCTTGTTAAATGTAGAAGTTAAAGAGGCTCCAGGAAATGGCTGAGGCACCAAGTGTTGGCTATGGGGGAAATTGGGTGGCTGCCACCCCTTAACGCTCCTCTTTAAGGTGGGTTTTCCAGGCTGCCATCAATCCCAGCTATAGGAGATGGATAGAGCAGGGCTGGCTGCTCCCAGGGCTGCGGGTGGGAGGCAGAGGGGATGGAGGCACTTCAGGAGCTCCACTTGCATAAAGCACATGGGGACTGTGTGATCCCCGAGGGGCTGCTGGTGAGGATGGAGTGTTAAAAGCTGATGGCTTTACCTGTTGCCTTACAGAGCAGCTGCAGCGGGGATGGAGCGAGGTCTCTGCCATTGCAGTGATGTTCAAGCCATTTGGGAAGGCTGTTGGTGCTTCCAAGGGCTCCAGTGGCCGATATGCAGAGACACTTCCTTTGTTGGACAAGTGAGCTTTGTCCTGGTTATCCCCAGCAGCTGCAGGAAATGGTTGGGAACAAAAGGAGGGGCAGGGAGGAAAACCACAGCAAGGGTCAGGCTGCAGCATCCTGGCTTGTTTTCACCTAGGGGGTTGGAACTAGGTGATCCTGACCATTCCGACCAGAGCTGAGCCGAGGTTGGGACCTGAGGGGGTCTCAGTGGGTGTTGTATCTGTCCTATTTGCATGGGACATCTTTGACAAGTGCTGCAGCAGCAGCCCTGCTCAGGCATGCACACAAGAGATGCTCAGCGAGGCAGGTGACAAATCCTTGCCCTCAGATGATGCTCTGCAGCATCAAATGCTGAAATGCATATAGGAATCACCTCTGGGCAAGGCCTCTCACAAGCAAGCTGCGCTGTGCATGGTCATGTCCTCGCAGGAAGCTGTGGGCAGCAGAGCTGCAATGGGGCCCTCAGAGCTGTGCTGATGCCAAGTGACACCCATGGGGTTCCCACCCCAAGGATGCTCCCACCTTGCTGACAGCCACACAGACTGCCCTGTGCCCTGAGGTCTGCCGCTCGCTTCAGGGGGCTTCCATGGTTTTGGGGCTTTTTTGTGTACTTCACACTGCCTGCACCATCAGCTTTGATTTTAGCATCATTCGTCCTTATTCCCTTCCTGCATTAAATCTCAGGCCCACGCCAAGGTGCACGGTGGTGCATGGGATAAACCCAGCTACACCTGGACTTTGGGAACTCTCTTCTCACTGGGGACCAGGGCAGGGTGTCCAAGGAGAGCACAGTGTGCCGCAGTGCAGTTGTACAAGCCCCAACCCTAACAAATTAATATGTTTGGCTTCCCATACCATGATGTAAAGCTGCAGGCAGGCCCCTGGGAGGGGGTTCCTCCCCTCTACCCCCTGCATGGCTCAGTCCTGCTGTTTATTCCCTATAGAAATGAGAGCTTTGGTTTATCACATCTGCCTGGAGGCAGCAAAGCCACCGAGCGAGCAGGAGAGAGCAGTAGCTAATAGAGGTATTTATTAAAGAAGGGAGGAAATTTATATGCTATTCCTGTTTCTTCAGCTCTCAGTCATTGCCAAGGGACAGGAGGAGGGGGCAGCTCGCACAGGAAATAGCCAGGAGTCTGTTTTCTGCCCATTTGTCAGTCTGATGAACAAGACAAATACAGGCGGCCTTGATGAAGGTTCATGCCTCTGACACTGCTCACAGCCCCCCGGGGCTGGGGGGACCCAGGGCTCCTGTGCTGATAGCACTGAGCTGAGAATGGGAGAGCAGGGAGGGGATGGATGGGGTGAGAAGGGAAGAGGAAGGGGGCTTTGGAGGGGAAGGACTGGAGGAGAGCGCTGCAGTGGGATGGGGATGGTACCCACGTGTGGGGTGTCCAGGTCCATCAGCATGATCCAAGCATCCCCCCTTAGCAACCCCTCCATCTGTTAATTTACTTAAAGTGCTTGGCATCCACCAGAGAAGAGCACTAGGGAGTAAAAACCACCAAGTATTAAGTGCTAATAATTCCCTACTTTTATTTGCAGTTATCCACCTACATGAAAGAGGCTGGTTTTTTGCTGACACTTTCTTGCTGGGAATTGAATGCTGCCTGAATCATCCATCCAGGGCCATTTGTTCATAAAAGTAAGGAATTGCTGTTTGAATCTTCTTATTGCTGCTAACGTGACACAGGCAGCAGTGATGGATTTGGAGCCTTTGCATAGCCCGGGGATGTCCGTGCTGGGAGGTGGCAGAAATGTGGGGGCTCTGCATCCCCCCCCGGGTGGATGCACTTGCTTGGGTGTCCCTGGCTTCAGCCTGGGTGAAGGAGAAGCTGCTGGGGCTGTACAATGTGCCCCTGGGGCACACTGGCCTTTCCAAAGCTGTAACCCCTGAGGGACAGCTTCTCCCCATGGTGCCAGGGTCTGTGCAGCCAGGAGAGGGGCTGGGATGGGATTTGGAGGTGTGATGGCACAGGGGGAAAGGAGGACTTTTCTAATCTTCTTGTTTCCAGAGCTGCTGGCACGGTTGGACATGGAGATGCTTTTCCTTTGGCAGAGACAAATAGACAGAGCCAGACCCTCCTGCATCCCGGCTGCATCTGTGCTCAGTGATGATGAATGTCCCATTGCAGACAGTAGCACCCCAGCCACAAGGAGATGAGCCCCGGGGCAGGATGAGTGCTGAACATCACAGCATCATCCCAGGACCCCCTCACACCCTGAGCCCCTGCCCTGCACCCATCCAGGGTGTTCCAGGACAGGACCAAGGGCCCTTTGCTGAGATCTCCCTCTTCATCCCTGTGGCTGTCTCCAAATCAGGATGTTATTAACTACAACCCGCTTTTCCTCTGATTGCTGCTTGCACAAGCGATAACTGATTTAAAATGAATTGAGCCAATTACTGCAGTTTTCCTAAAACAGATGATGGCAATACTTGGGTAAGGAGAAGCAATCCCAGCTGCAGCGGGGAGAAGCGTTAGGCACTGTCATGCCCTTTGGGCCTGAATTTCCAGCTGTCTCCATATCCTGGCTAAGTCTGGCTCAATTGAATGTGAATTCAGGTGGCAGCAGCCAGGGGCTGCTGAGAGAAGGTGATGGTACCTGCTCTGTGTGCAGTTACCTGCTCTGAATGAGTGACTCTGGAATGATCCTTGCTGATTGCAAGCACGCAGTGCCTGAAATACCAATTTATTTATGGAAAAGTGGAACGAAATGACTCCTGGATTCTTTCTTTTCCATGGTTGGCACCTCAGGGTGGATTTGGGGATCTCCCAGGTCCTTAGGGCTGGGGCACAAGGGGGGTGCCCAAGGGCTCCTAAAGACAGCTCTTGGCCCAGGCTGTTTAACCAAATGGCTCGTTCAGAGCTGTTCTAAGCTGCTCTGCTGTGCCTGTATCCAACCTGTATGTCAAGTTCATCAAACATAAAGAGCAAGTAATTGTCACTGGATGTCTTGTCCTTGTAATATGAGGAGCTTTAGTGAAAAGGAAACACGATGAAGACGGATGAAGCCTTAACTGTGGGAGAACAAGGTAAGGAATCTCACAATCAGGTTCCCATTTGTTTGCCCTTCCAAATCATGGGAAACACTGATTTACCTGTGCCAGCAGCCATGGTCCTGGGTGAGGAAGGACACGTGTGCCACTGGTCACATCCTGCACTGCTCCTCAGTGGCTCACTATGCCCCAAGTCCCGGCCCTTGGCTGCTTTGTCTGTGAACACTGCAGCTGGGCACGACCCTCCCACCAGGCTGGCGAGGGGATGGTACCCACGTTCTGCAGCCCCCAGCCTCCTGTTTGCCACTGCCAGGAGATGCTCTGGGCAGGACAGTCCCTTTCAATGCAGCCCACACAAAAGCCTTTAGAACTGAGATGAGATGAGCTGTTGCAAAATCAATTAGTGATAAAACCCCTGTAGGCGAAGTGCACAGCTATGTCATTTTATTGTGTTGTCATCCAAGCAGTAAAAACACACAGCTATGAACCCATCCGAAACACTGGGTCAGAAATCGAGGCTCCTGCTGCTTCCCTCTTAATCTCCTATTAAGTCATATTCCTTTTGCTTTTGTCAGCTTTCTGAATTTAATAACTGAACTAACCATCTTCTCCTGTTGCTCACTTATAAATAAGTGTTAAATCAATAAAGAACATCTTTAAAAGCCCCTGGATTTGAAGAATGAGAGGAGCTTGGCCTGGTGGGCAGCTGCAAGAAAACTGGGCCTTCACACCTCCAAACCCAGAGTCTAAAACAAGGAAGGGGGAAACAGAAATAAAAAGCCTTAAATGAGATGCTTTCTGCCTTGGAAAGGTTGAATCAATGAGGGCTAGATGAGGTTTAGCTGTGATTACAGACTGCCTGGCTGCTGCACTCCCACATGGTCTTGGAGGAACCACTGCTGCAACTTGGATGCTTGAATACTTTGCAAAGATTTGGTCAAGGAGAGGTGAGCAGCAGCTGCTAGGGAGGGGCTGAGGGCAGAACATGGGTTTATCTTTATATATTTTATATATTTTCTTCATATTTTTACATATATTTATATGTTTATATATATTATTCATTTATTTATTTCTCTTTTTATTCTCACCTGCAGCCTCCACTCCAAATAAAGCAGCTCCTCCTCTGCACCATGGATGACTTCAAGCTACACCTTTATGAGCATCGCCTGCTCTGGGGACATCACACAGAGCCAGCATCCAGCTTGAGCAGGCTCCTTGTAGAGGAGGTAAAGCTGCTGGTCCTCTGCAGTGTTGTGGATAGGGGCACATCTGGCGATGCAGCTGGATGCTGAGTGCAGATGGGGGTGGCCAGAAGGCAGCACTGCAGCATAGCTGCCAGCATCTGCCACTGCCCCTGAGCTGCAGCTCTGTGGGACCCTGCTCTATCCCTCTCCCATCCACAGGAAATTCAACTGCGAAGCCTCAGCTCTCCCTGAGGTGGTCCCTCGCCCTCCAGAGCTCCCTGTTAGGGTCCTGGGATGCTGTTATCTCCCTCTGAGGTCTGCTACAACACTGAATTCCTCCAGCAGCGCAGTAAAAGACGAGCAGCCTTCAGCTGTAACTGCAGCATTTGAAACAAGAAGAAGAAAGGGGTTTGGGATGCAGAGCTCAGGCTGTGTGGTTCTGGAGGGCCGCGTTCCCATGATGTATTGTGCTCAGAAGTCGAGGGATGAGACAGGCAATGCTGAGGTCGCTGCCTTCCCTCGCACAGGGCAGGTTCAAGTGCTCACTATAAAAAGCGGCGGTGCCTCCGCTCCTCTGCTGCTCCCTCGCTTCAAGCAAGAAAAGGAGACGGGCTTGTTGCTTTGTAGCTGAAGGAAAGGAGGCTCCCGAGACCCGGGAGAGCAGGCCATGAATTATTCAGTGTAGCTGGTGGTGCAGGAGTGGTGCCAGACCCGTAGCATCAGGCCAAGAGCTCCCAGTTCGTGTGGATGGGGCAATGCAGAGGCAGGAGGTGCCCAGAGAGCTGGGGTTGGGGGCAGCATCTTCCCCCCCTGTCCCCAGAGCTGCGCTGGTGGCTTGAAGCAAATGGTGGTTTCTATTCCTGCATCCCCATCCCAGGGGTGCACCTTGGGATTCCCACCGGTTTTGACTGCTTTGGACCAAAAGGAAAGAAGGACAAACGGAAGGGAAATGCCCATGAGAGGGCACATGTGCTGAGCAGGGAGGGAAGAGCCCCCACAGCTCCTGTGCTCAGGATCATTCTCCAGTGGCTCCATAATGAATTCACTAGCACGGGGAACAGTTTTTCCCTGACTCTGTCAATGCCTGAACACCGCCGCCTCAAAGGGCCCCATGGGGAGGGGAGCTTGAACTCTGCAATAGCTCTGCTTTATTTAAGGCTACGTGGGGAATGCTTAAATGTTAAAGGACAGAAAACTTAATGGCTGGTGATAGCTTGGGCTGCAAGGGCCATGGTACAAGTGGTGGCAGTGGCTGCGCTGTGCCATGTCTGTGTCTCTTTGTGCCTCTAAACCCCTCTGGTGCTCTAGGCTAACAGGGATGTCACCTTGCTGGGGACAGTCACTGCTCTCCCCTCTGTGATCAGGGCTGGTCTAACCCACGGATCCCCCTTCCCATGGCTCTCGAGACAGCTCTGGGCTCACGTCTCCAAAAGCCGCATTACATTTGTATCAGCATCTTGTGAGTGCAGCCCCACAGAAAGGACCAGGATGGAGCATCTCGATTTGTGTCTCTGCTGCTTCTGTTTATTTCTTCTTCTTTAATCCCTATTCCTTGACTGTAGAAGTCCTTGTGCTGACATCTTATTTATAAATATGTACAGGAACGCGCTCAGGGGCCAGTCCCACCCTCCAAGGCTGGCAGTGAGTGTCCAGCCAGCAGGAGTGGAGCTGAAAGACAGCTTCTCTGCCTTGGAGTTGGGAGAAGAAAGAGAAAGGAAAGGGCTGAGAGAGACTTCAAAGTACGTGAGCAAATATTTACAGGTTCCAAGATGAAACCCCCTGTATCTACAGAGTTGTCTTGGGGCTAAGGGGAGTCAGGCTTGAAGCAAAGCCCACTCACAGCTCCATTTGTTCTATTGATTTATGAAGACTGTGGGTATCGATCCCCATCAGCCGCTCCGGCAGCGGAGGCAGCTCTGAGAGCCCCAGGCTTGGGCAAAGGGCAGCTCCAGCCACAGGGTTGTGCTCAGAGGTGTGCAGTGTGGCCTGTCTGTAGGTTTAGCTTTTGAACTAAGTGAGGGCTGAATGCTTCTGCAACGCTTCCTTGAGCACCGGGGAAGGAGATGCTGCAGGGACATTGTTCAGGGCAGGAAGGGAAATACCACGGTTTGGGGTGTCCCACTGCCTGCTGCTATGTCAATATGATGTGAACTAAGCTGGAAGGGTTAGGCAGTGACAGTCCCCAGAAGCTGACCAGCTCCTGGGATTGGGAAGGGACCTGGGCTGCCCTGCAAGGGGCTGTGTCAGTGGGAAGAGCTCCGTATGTTCGCCCCACTGGGCACAGGGGTGTCCAGTGTCTGGGGGATGCTACTGCAGTAGATGCACAGCTAATGGCTGGGTGTTGGTGCACAAGGGAGGGACTGTGTGAAGGGAGGCTGTGGGAGTGGGGTGTCTGTGTCTGTCTTGGTCCCTGAGCTTGGTGGGTTACCCCAGTTCAAACTGTCCATGGTCTATGCAGGTGATACTTGGCTGGAGGAGATGGAGGAGACCTCTGTCTTGCTCTGGGATACAGCGGAAGAGGTATCTTCATCCCCAAAGGGGTTCTTGCCACAGCAGATTGTGGTGATCATGCAATTACGGAACTGAAGAGGGAAGAGAAATGGAGAACAATGGCATTGGGGAACAGCGGGGATGTGCTACGGGACCAAGAGCCCCCAACAGCCCCTGAGATTCAGGGCTGAGATTCAACCCCTTCTGGGAAAGAGTGAAGTGCCTGCAGTGACCCCAGATGTGTTAGTAAGCCCATGGCAGAGGCTCACTCTGCATGGCATGGGGGTCTCACCTGCTTGTTCATGAGGACATAGATGATGGGGTTGTAGAGGGAGGAACTCTTGGAGAAGAAGGCAGGCACTGACATGAGTGTGGCGGTGAAGTCCGCTCCCTTATTGGTGAAGATCCAGAATGCCACCACGGCATAGGGTGTCCAGGCCAGCATGAACCCCAGCACCATGAGGATCACCATCCGCGTCACCTCCCTCTCAGCCTTCTGGGTTGTGGCTGATTCCTGCTGCTGGGCAGCTGCCTGCGGGCAGGAGTGTGGTGAGGAGCACCCCGCAGCTTCCCACCCTACACAACCTCCTGCTGCCCACCATGGCCCCATCCATCTACTCCCAACATTACCTCTCGGACTTTGCAAATGAGGCGCCCGTAAGAGAAGAAAATGACCACGACTGGGATGATGAAGTGGATGACGAACATGTAGAGGACGTAGGACTCGTTGTGATAGTCAGGGTTGTGGGTATAGTAGTCGGGGCCGCAGGAGCACTGCATCCCCTCCGGCATGTATCTGCCAGAGAGAAAGGTTAGGATCTTCACCGGGACCCTCCCTGGGGGCCACAGGAGGAGCTCAGCCTAGGGACTGAATCTCCTGCTGGCTCGGCTCTCCAAAAGCTCTTTATAGTCCACAAAGAATGGACTCTTCACAGCACAAGAGACGCGATGCCTGTTGGAGCCCCTCTTTGTGGAACATGAAGGGCTACTGCAGCAGGAGATGCTGAGCCTGTGGCTGCATTTGGTTAGGAGACAGCAAGCTATCATGAGACTGACAGCTCTGGTCTCATTTATGTTCTGACTTGCCCTACTGCCTCTATTGTAGGAGCCCAGAGGCTTTCATGTCCTGTCCCACTGAGGTGACTGCACAGCATCAGGGGCTGCCGCATCCTTGGACTCACCTGGACCAGCCAAAGAGGGGTGGAGCGGCACAGGAGAAGGCCATAACCCAGGTAAAAGCGATGCCCATCATGGCATGGCTCGCGGAGAAGCGGAAGTTTCCCATGGGTTTGCAGACAACGATATAGCGCTCGATGGCCAGGACAACCAGGGACCACAGGGCAACTTGGCCTGCGGGAGGGAGAGAAACAGAATGCATGGGGGTGGTAAGAGCAGCTGTGGGCCTGATCTTCCCTGTACGGTCTTGTGGCTGCAGCAAAGAGCAGAGGGAACTGAGGAGCTGGGGATCAGCAAGGGACAACCAGCATCCTACTAAATAATGGGGAATCTCCCTACCGCAACACGCCGAGGGGAGCGGCGATGCTGGTGATGGAGGATGCTGGTGATCATCATGGGTTTGTAGGACTTTAAAAATGGAGTGAATTCCACCTGGGCACAAAGAGGCACATTCCTGGTAAAGATACCAGAGGCGTCCAAACCTGTTGATGACTTTAAATGTGCATTTCATGAGCCTTCCGCGGGTGCTGGTGTGTGGGGAGGCTGTGTGTGTGTGGGCATGCCTGCATATGTGTTTATAAGGAATAATTAAACTTCAGGGGATTGGAAGAGTTTAGTCGGTGCCATAAGCCTGCTAATGCCCCCAGCTGTGATAATCTGCTGATAACTACACCCTGTGCTTGCATTCACTGGAGACCTGCTGCTTGCACTGCAACTGCTTCCCATCAAACATTCCTCCCTCTGAACAGAAGCCTCCTTATTCTTTACTAGCTACAAACAGTAGAAGAGCAAATAATGCTGCCTGAAGCTCAGTTGATCAGAAATGGTGCAGACCCATATGATCTTCTGACCCCAAGACCAAACCCTTCCTCAGTCCTTGGCTTGGATCAGGACATTTGACTTTGCTTTTGCCTGGCAGAAGAGCCTGTCCCTCGGTCAGCATCACTGCAGGAAATTGCCCCATTTAGGGGAAAGTGAGTGAAGCCCTTGCAGTGGTTATAGATGTCTACAGCAAGGATTAGCGGTTGTCAGATCCATCACGAGGTGTCATGTGGGCCCGGTGGCTGCGTGGGCATGGGGCGCAAAGTGAATTTTCCCTGTTTTGCAGGGGGGTTCTGAGGGGTGAAGCGTTAACAGCTCTCATGTCCCTGAGAAATGAAATAAGGAAGCTCCCGAGGGCACCCAAATTGGGAGCAACTGGGACAGAGCTGAGCAATTGCTGCAGACACAGAGCCTGGCTTCACTAGCTCTGAATCCTCCTTCCCCCCTGCACTGCTGCTCTTCCCTGGTTAAGAGCTGCCAAATCTTCCTTTTTCCACTAGAGAAGCTGTGACTCCTCTCCTTGTCTTGAACTCCTTTCCATGCCCATACATCTTCTGCGGGATCCTTCTCCCAAGGGATATCTCTTTCCCCTCTGAACCCTCCCTGGTGCTGCATCTCTTCACAGAAATGAAAGCCTTTTGCCAAAGATGCTTGACATTGATATAAGGACATGATGTGCTCCCTGTCTTTAAGCCACAGGGAAGCAGTACCTTGCATAGCAAGTTCTGCCCCATGCAACTAGCTGCGACACTGCAGTAGCATGCGAGATGTCTTTCTGCATGGGAGGGATGCTGCATGCACCCATGGCTGCCCTGATGGAATGATAAAGGAGAAGAATTGGGCTCCCAAAGCTCTGAAGAAGGAAGACCCAAGCTCCCACAGCCCTTACCTCCCAGCGTGGCGAAGAAGCCTTCCACAGCACAACCAATGGGGCCGAAGACGAAGTAGCCATTCCAGGCCGTGTAGAAGGTGACTGTGAAGCCAAAGCAGGCCATGAAGAGATCAGCCACAGCCAAGTTGACCAAGATGTAGTTGAGTGGCTGCCGGAGCTTCTTGTGTTTGAAGGTAACCAAGAGAGTAAGCAGGTTGATGGGCAAACCGGTGGAGATGAGGAAGAAGATGTAGCAACACACGACACGGTATTTCCAGGGCTCAGCTAGGTAGTACTGGGGGTACTCAAAGGGGCTTCGCACCACCCCTGTCTTGTTGGACATAGGCACGTAAAAATTGACACCTTCCGTCCCGTTCATCCTGCCAACGTTACGGCAGCTGCTTTGCTTCTAAGGGCTTTTAAAAAGCAAATACTCTGGGTCTGTATATAATTTTGCTTCAACTCCAATTTAACAAAATAAAGAAAAGAGGATCACCACCCCCCAATGTGAAAAAATATCCGATTTTTGGATATTGGGTTTCGCCCCAGTCCGAAGAATAACTTAATAAGCACAACAGTAGATCCGAGGGGACGGGAGGTGGTGTCTGCCCCTGCTCTGTGGGGAGGGCTGGGCTGGCGGTGCCCATGTGCCGGGAGGTTTTATACCCTCTGCCCTCCTTGGGAGCGCGGGGGGAGCCTGGATTAGGGTCTCGGCTGACTTTGTATGACAAGGGCAACGGGATTGAGAGGGGTTGATGATTTAAGCACCCTCTAAGCAGCCGGTTGGCCCCAAAACCTGCATTAAAGAGTATTAATTGCCATTAAGTGTTTAATATTGTTTAAGGAGTTTGGGGGAAGGAAGGGATATGGTGGGGAGCCCTTTGGAAGAGAAGTAGAGGTAAGAGGAGCAGTGGTGAGTTGGGGAGCAGTTGCTTTGGGCAATTGATGGGGAAATGGGTCCATGCTCAGGCCCACAGAGGGTCAGTGCCTTTGTCAGTCCCTGCATGACTGAGGGACTTCTCCAGCTCTGTGGGTCTCAGCCATTAGCATGGCTCTGGCCTTTGGCTGCTCTTTGTTCCAAGTGCAGCCTGACACAGACACATGTCCCCGTCACAGAGCAAAACCAGGCTTTATGAACATGACTCAGGGCCACCTCTGTGCATGGGGCAAAGTCAGGAGGGGAAACAGCTTCCCATTCCAAAGGCTGCAATCTCGGTAAACCCAGCATTCTCAGGAAGGTCTTTTGGTTCTATTTCATCCTGAATCATGGACCCTGCCTGTGCTGGAGGGCAAAGGACTGAATTTCCTCCTCTGTCTTGCCTCCTTGTAAGGATATACGTTATTCAGCTGATCCTCCAAGGATCTCTGGCAAGACAGGGGGATTGCTCCATCTGGCAGTGATGGAGGTGGCTCCATGCCTGTCTCCCAGGGAGCTACTGGTGAGAGTTTCCCACCTGAGCCTCCTCCCCATCCCAGCAAGTGGGACACTGATCTGGGCTGCAGCTTTGCGTGGATTGGCAGGGTTTAGGGATAGCTGTAAAACCAGCCTGACAAAGTGCCACTACTCACTGGGGAAGCAGCGCCTGAGTACCCTGGGGGAGGGAAGGTAAAGCCTTGGCAAAGCTGAGGGACCAGAACTAGACTCTACCACACTGGGAGAGCAAGCAGGAGGGAAAGAAGTGTCTCCCAGTCTGTTAGAACTCAGTATGGGGTGTGGGGTCCCCATCCCAGCACACATGAGACCGTGAAACCTTCTCATCAGGGTTGGTGCCAGCTTGGAGCACTAGTGCTTCACCTCATCCAAGCTTTCCCCCATTTCTTCCTTCTGGGTCATTGGTGCTGCTCCTCCAGGAGACTGTGTAAGGCGCCTTAGTGAAGCTCTTCATTAATCTCTGACATCTGGTGGCGTTAATGGCCCTGATCTGTTAATGCGGTAAGCTGCAGCCTCCCCATCGCTGCCCTCCACCAAGACAAGGTGGATGAGCAAAGCCCATGCTGTCCTATTGCAGGAACGAGGTGTTCTGCAGGACTGGGATGCCTGGGAGCTGGAGGACAGGAGCGGAAGGCTAAAGGGCATGGCTGGGATGAATGATGTCCTAATCACTGACCCACTAATCCATTAACAGAGATCCAAGAGGAACAGAACAAGGATGTGGTGAGAGTAAGTGGGTCACATCAGCCTCAGCTGCCCTGGGATAAGGATTCCCCATGGGATATCTGTGCCTCTCTTATTGTATAAACCACCAGTTGTGAAACTCCCAGTCAAGATCTTCCTTGAGGAGGAGAGTTTCTTGTGGAGAAGTCTCATAGCCTTACTTCTCATAAAGCTTTCCCTGGACATATTTCATGCTTCTCCATGAAGTAGCCTCTCCATATAGTCATGCTTCTCCATACAGCCATAGGCAGGCTCCTGGACATACAAAAGTTGGGCACGTTTTCCCAGAATTAGTTGACTATTAAGGCAGGACCCAGAAATGCTAATACACAGACGTGCATCTCCATTCCATGCCCCTCCTGACCTCCATGGTAGAGAGCAGCTCCTTCCAGCTAAGAGATATCACGGTGATGGTCCACCTTTAAAAGACTTGGGCCTTGCTGTTAGTGCCAGCAGCATCCGAAAGCTCTGGTCCCAGGTTTTGTACATGAACACAGTTATCTCATGGGACCCTTAATTTTCATCTCCCATCCAAGACTTTCTACTGCATCTTTGTGCTGTCCTGTCTTTGAGTAGAGTTGTGCAAATGAAGCCCACCTATGTGGAGAAGATGTGAAATGACAGTCTGCTTTGGGTGGTGGGGGAAAAGATCAGATGTTGTCATTGATCTGTGGACCCTCTCCACTTGCTCTTCCAGCTAAGGTGTCATGCAGATTTGCTTTCATGTGTGGTACCCAGAAACCTTTTGTACAGATGACTGTCAACAACTGGACCATGAGGACTTTCACCTGGCCTTCAGCAACATCTGAACCAGGACCTTTTCCCTTTTGGGGAGCTGACTATGGAGCAGGTAAGCCTGAGCTCCCTCTGTAGTGCTAACAGGGGCCATCCTTCCCTGTCCTCACAGACTTGGCTTCCTCCCCTGCGAGCTGGGGCTGGTGTTTGGGTGGATTTAGAGCTCTCTGCAGGTCAGGGACAATCAGAGCGATGCCGGAGGCCTCAAATAAACTCAGTGTGGGGAAATGACACTGGAGAGGAGAGTTGGTTCCTTCAGGACGTGTCCTGAATGCAACCTTGGTTCCCTCTGCATCTCTGCCACAGAAATGGAAAGCGATGGCTTTAATTTGGTGTCTCTTAGCCAGGAAACTTTACGGGCTGTCTCCCAGAGAGCTCTCAATTGTTTTCTATGCTGACTGTATGGCAAAGAAGGCAACAGCAAAATTCAGGCCCTGTTTAACATGAGAGAAGAGGCTGCTTCCTTTGAGGCTTTCCTTCAGAAAAGGAAGGGTTTTCTTCCCCCTTGCAAGGTTGTGTTTTGTTTCCTGTTTTGCTGAGCTCTATGAGGTGGGATTGCCTCTTTGTCATTGCTTGTTCGCACATTGTATGAGAGAGCCCTGAGGTGCTCTGGGCTTTTATGTCCTGTGTAAAGCATGAAATTATAATTCTAATCAAATAACTAACGTGCACTGAGCTGATACGGTTGGTTCACTGGGCACAGGCAACAGGCAGAGCAAACCGTGGGCTGTGCTGGGGGAGGTGAGTGTCTGGAGCAGTGGAATTGGGAGCCCTTTGCTGCGTCTCTCCCTATCCAAGCACAGAGCTCTTCATTGCTGCTTGGGCAAAGGCACGGGAGCCGCTTGCCCCAGGACACACCAGGAATGACTTGCAGAGGAAGACATAGAGAAGCACAAAAGAAATGAGTCATGAAGCAAACATCTGTGCTTAAATTCTGGTGATGGACTATTGCACAGGACTTTGAACCTCAGCCATGAGCACCAATGCTCAATGAAAACTGGTGCTGAGCACACTTTTGTGCTTCTGGCTAGCCCTGAATCTCTGGAGGAGCTCGTTCCACCCTGGTGGCAGAAGAAAGAGAAAGGTGCAAACCATATGATGCCTCCCAGTACCCCGGTTGCCCTCATTTCCCCATATCAAATAGCAGCCACGCGTGGCCACTGCGCTGAGCTGCTTATGCTGGGCTTGTGAGCTCCCTCGCCAGGAAAGGGGTTAAAGAAAGATAAAACTGGAGCGTTACAGAGACCATATGGAGGGGAAGAAAACCCTTTATCCTGTAATTGGATTCGTTCCCTGGTGGAGGTGAGGCTGAGTGGAGCTGACAGGTCGTGATGGGCGAGGCGCTGCCAGCAGCCCCGTCCAAAGCAGGATGTGTGTGCACAAACTTGTAGATCAATCCATTAGAGTGGATCAAATAGATTTAAGCGTGTGGCAGGGAGAAGGAGGACACGGATGTATTTACAATTTGGTTTGGGGTGGCTGTTGCTCGCCCTGCAGGGATTAACAGGGCTCTGAGGAAGCAGCCATGCCCTCTGCCAGCATCCACAGTGCTCCTGGGCGCTCCCTTGCTCATCTGCATCCATCCAGGACAAGGCTGTGGTGGTGCATAGGAAGGTTCTTCACCCCATGCCCTCACTTCTTTCCCCCACAATAAGAGTGCATCGAAGCCTTTCTCCTGCCTTGCTCACAGTCCCCAAAAGGCTTGGCCAGGAGGAACCCCATTACCTGTTTCCCCCCATCACAGCTGTTTCCCCAGGCTCTCCCCACCACACGGCCTTGCAGGGTTTGGGTATACCAGAGCCAGAAAGCAGCTGGGAAGTGTGGAGAGCTTCACCACTGCCAACCTTGCCTCATGTGCACGGTATTTGCATGCAGGCAGTCCCCTGCTACCTCCTAGGTTTTTCCTCCTGCTGTTGATGCAGGTAACATCTCTACAAGCACCGTAGGATTTCCTTGGAGAGACAGCGAGTCTCTGGGACCTGTCATTTCCTTGCCAAGGAGCTGAGCAATCCAGCTCAGCTGTGAACCTGCCCCCTCCGTGTGGTGCTGTCAACACTTCACTAAGTGACAAGCAGGGCTGTGCAGAGTAGGCAGGTTTGCAAGACAGTCCCACTGGCCATGGAGCACCGCGGGATGAGCAGCCGGCACAGCCGAGCAGCACAGGCACTGTTGTCTGTATGGAAGCAGCTGAGCAAGGGAGAAAGCTGTCCTCTGAGAGGGGGCATGGCCAAGGCAAGGGAGAAGATGCTGTTTGCTCCTGTGAGAGCTTCCAGTCAACCCTTTGCTTCTGTTTGTTCTGCTTTATGGGCTATTTGAGCTATATAGGTGTTAGGCAGGAGTCAACGGGAAGAGCTGGGAGTTGGGGATCTGTGTCCAGCTCTCCTCTCCAAGCTCTGCTTTGCCCAACTAGTGACAAGTGCTTAATTGCAAAGTCAGAGAGGCAATAGAAAGGCTTTCATGTAACACCAGAGGGATGGAGCAGAGCATCACTTGGATCTGCAGAGCCAAGCAGTGCCTGCTCTGGCCCAGCCCTCAGGAGCGGCTGAGCAGGGGGTGGCAAACAGAGATAATCCAGCTCTTTTATTTGTAAATCTCATTTGAAGTTGAGCCCTGTTATTCCTGAGGAGCTCATTGTGGATGTTCATAGTCCTCTGCAGCAATGCTTTATATGAGCTGGTTTGTGTTGTCATAACTGGGTCATGTTTTCTCTCCGTTCCTAGTGCAGAGCCCTTGGTGTCCTCGGTGGAAGCCGGACAGTGCAGTGATGCCCGCAGCATTGTGATCTTTGGGGAAGTGGTACAGAGTGGGTTGCTGGCCTGTTCCCTTTTTGTGGCTGGGCTGGCTCCTTGCCCCAGTGTCCTCATATTCCAGCTCCCAGAAGAGCCACATCCCGGTGGTTCTGTGTGTGTCCTGGGATGAATCCCTCACATCACTGCCCTGGCCGTACTCTCAGTCACCTGAGGAGCCCCGTCCTCTGCCTTTTGTCCTGTTCTGAGGCCCCTGTCCCTCTTGGTGTCCTGTACTGCAATTCATTTCTGTCCTCTTCTTGCTGTCCCTGCTTTAAAGGCTTCTAGGGATTTGCTCCAAACCAAACATGTCCCTTCTCTCCATTTGCCCTTCATCCTGTAATTGGATTCATTTCTTCCATCCAGCCCACCCTGGGATTCTCCCCATCCCTTTACATAATGGTGCTGGCTCTGGGCTGTGTTGCTTGGGCCTTGACCTGCAGCCACTGAAACCTGTGGAGGGGTTTCCACCAATTGCACCTTGAATCCCACATGAGTACAAACCCCTTTTCTTTTGCAGCTCCTGCTCCTATCCTGTTTTCTGCCTCCCTTTGCTCTCCGAGTGTGATGGGTGCTCCCTCCGGCATTGCTTGTGCAGCAGTTGCAAGCCCTCTGGATAATGTGGTCCACAAGCTCCTGCTTCCCACATGGCATGAGAGGAGAGGGAAATGCAACAGCCCTGCACAGATGACCAAAGCCATGGCTTCCAGGATTGCCTAGAAAACATGATTGATTCTCTTTTTTCCACTCCTTTCATTAATATTTATTCTCCTTAATTCCCAGTCTTTACTGTTTAGCTCTCTAAAGCCCTTGTGACTGAGAGACACACTGAGATTGCTATTCATCACTTTGGCAAAATATCCATGGATTAAACAGGCGTTTTATCAAATTTGAGTCCTGTGCTGGAGCTGGAATTGGTTGGACAGGCCCAAACGCCTCTGCAGATCTTCCCTGCTCTTATCAGAGTTTTCCATTTGCTTTTCCCTGCCCCATGTCCCAACCGGGATGGATGTGCCACTGTTTTGCTGATCACCAGGTTTCCTCCAGAGGAACAATCACCGCTGAGCATATCAACTTGAATGTGCACTGTCTCCTTTTCAGCCTGAAGGCATCTGACCCTGTTTCCTTGTTGCCTTGCAGAATGATATGTTGCCTTGAAAGCCTGCAAAGAGATAAAGCAGCAGCAAACTCTTCTCCCCTGTTGCAGATAAACTGCTATTAACTGCTGAGGGTTTCTGGAAGGAGAAGGGTGACTCTCCATTGAAAGCACTGATATAAATCCTGAGCGTCCAGCATAATCCAGTCTGCTGTATCAGGGAATCTCCTGGGAGCTGGCAGCATTGAGCACAGTGATGCCTTTTCACGCTACACTTCTCCCATGGAAGGATAATCCCCATGCGTAACTACTGCAAATGCTGGTGGCTGGATCCTGACTGCTCTTACGTCCCCATCTGCAATGAGATGGGGTTTCCTGCAACCTTCATTCGCCACAGTGACCACAGCACTGTGCATGGCATCTGTATGTGAGCAGGAATATCCCATGTTGTCATCTTGCTAACGGGACAGTGCAATGCAGCCGTTTAATGCACTTGTTGCTGTCTTAGTGCTTTGTCTTCCTGTGCTTAACCAGATCCATTGTTGTTTGATATGGGAATGGGGGGGGGGAGGCTGTAAAAGGAGGTAATAAGAAAATGAAAGGTCAGCAAGTGTAAAGGCTAAATAGCTCTTCCATCAAATCTAATACTCATTCCCTGTGAAGGGAGCAGGGAGCTGCTGCTTTCCCTGCCTCAGAGCCTCAGCCCCGGACTCAGCTGCATCAGCTGCAGGCAGCATCTCCCATCCCTGCTGTGGCCCCCGTCTGCCCTGCTCACCCCCAGCCAAGGCCCACTCTGCACAGGGACTGCATCTTCTGCCATTCCTAAAAATACTGCTGCGCCTTCAAGTGAAAACCCGGGGGTTTGGATTTGAAAGCCAAAATGGAAATAGATGAGATGCAGCCCATCTTGTTTTCTCACCTCCTCTCCTTTCTCTCTTCACTTCTTCCAGATCGAGGAGCGAATGGCAAAGGAGTGACCAAAACAATGAAGAAAAACAAAGCAAGGGAACATTTTTCTCTTGTTTGTTTTTTTTTTTTTT
The DNA here is from genome assembly GCA_032466535.1 of Forpus xanthops. Classification (NCBI taxonomy): domain Eukaryota; kingdom Metazoa; phylum Chordata; class Aves; order Psittaciformes; family Psittacidae; genus Forpus; species Forpus xanthops. Next base: position 75,915 of record JASSUY010027988.1, on the reverse strand, counting down.
TAACTTGTTTGAGAGACCACAATGATTTTCTAAGCACAGAAACGTGGTTTAATAAGAAGGAGGTTGGGTTGGTTTTGTTTAAATTCTAATGGAAGATGATTGTCATGGGATAGGTCACTTTGGCCAGCGCCTGCCTCCTCCACCGCTGGTAGAGAAGCTAAATCCATCCCAGCTATGTCCAGAAACACGCCTTCCTCTTTCTTTTCTCCTTCCATAAAGGCAGCAGACAGAGTTTCCACGTATCCCTCATTTTGGGGTGTGCATTTGGGGTCACCTTGGGCCTGGTTTCCAGAGGGTCTTTGGCATTCTGGGGTGCAGCATTCCCTTTCCAGGCTTCCAATGCCCATGGGAAGCTCTTGCAGGTGCTTTGTAGGCCCGGGGGAGCTCAGTGAGTTGCTGAGAATGTAAATGGATGCAATCCTGCTAGAGAAGGGTCTGCTGCAAAGATGCTGCTCCATCCAGGAGATGTTGGTCCTGAAGAGCTACACAGCCTTGTATCTGCAGGTAAAGCAAATCACTGCCTCTGAAGGGCAAGCAGTGGGATGCTCCCTGCCCTTTGCTGCACATCCAAACCTTCACCTATCCCCCGTGGCTGACCTGCACCTTGCCAACAGCTCTGCTATCAGCAAGATCAGCCTCAAGGTCTCCAGGTTGGCTGCAGAAACCAGGCAGAGTGAGAGGAGACCGACACAATGGGAGACAAAATTCCCTGTTGATCTAAGTGATGTTTATCTGCTCAAACCAGGGGGTGAACTGGTTTGGGGAATCAGCAGGAGTTAAATCCTTGCTACTGATGTTTGCCCAGCCCTTGAATTGAACCACTCAGCAGTGGGGAGAGAATGAGGTGGGTGCCAGGCAAGCGTGGAGAGAAGGGGAAGGGGAGCTCTGCACCCTCACAATACTTACGCTGCAAATTCACATGTGTTTTAAGCTCATGAGTCTCCAAATATTTACCTAGTGCTAATAGTTTGCAAACGGCATTAAAATTTGCCACTGGTCCTTTATTCATTAGGAGGTTCAGCAGCGCCTGCTGAATCCATAACGCGTTCATGCAGAGACAGCAGCTGGAGGAGGCTGCCTGTGATGTGTGAAGGAGCTTTCTGCTCCCACTTCCAAAGCAGGGAGCTGAAAATGAGCTCCTTTACCCACATCGACTTGGGCTGTGTGACTGCGGACATTCAGCTCAGCAGCCAGGTTTTTGACCCATCTGACTCCAAGCAGGAATAACTTAATGTGAGTGGGGTGAGATAAATGTTCCTATGAGCACTGGGAAAGGGAAGTGGGGCTGGGGATATGGTTTGTCCAAGCCTGATGCTGCTGTGGGTATGGTGGGGCTGTCAGAGCAAACTGGAATGCACAAAGCTGTGGCCTCCCTTCTCATACACACCACCCCCATCCAAGGAGGTTCGTGGATGTGGGGGGAGAGATTTAGCCCATGGTGGTGCCAGCACTGGTGCTGTGGCTCTGCTGCTCACCCCGGAATCAGCAGCATTGCTGGGGATACCCCAATGCCTGACCCAGTGCCAGTGCAGGATCTTGGTCCTTCACACTCTCCCCCCCATGTGCTCTCCACCCACTGCCTTAGCCTGGGGCTTAATTTCAGCTTCAGACTCACAACGGCTTCTATCTCCTGTTTTTTATGCAATCCACTTGCCAAAATACCCCGAGCACAGAGCAACGTGGAGGACATGGAGACAAATGCTCAGTGTTGCTGGCACAGGGAGCTCATTTTCCCCTGATTCCTTGATGCTGCAATTGATACACGGCTTAATGGACTTTACTACTACTGCCTGTTTCCTGTTAAAATTACTCCCAATTATGGCAAACATTTAACTTTAGGTACAAGCAGAACTGCAAGCAGCTCCATTTTGAACTTCATATTTCTGCGAAGCTTCAAAATTCTCCTGCAGTTTTGCTTCATAAAGCAAGGAGAGTTCCAGGGGGGCTGCAGATTGCAAATTGTGAGAGGGACTGCAGCAGGGCAGAGTTTTTGCAGTATAATGCTGGGGAATGAAGCTTCTAGCTGTGATTTTTATTCTCATTCATCCTCATTTTGCATTGGCAACAGGGACGTGCCAAAAGCTGCTTTCATGGACTGGGCAAACCTAGAGCAAAAAGCTGCCTGTTGCTCCCAGCCATTCCGGTGCTTCCACTAAAGTCTCAGCCAGATCCCTTGTTTTCAGCTGTTTCCTTTCTTTTTTGAGTCCTCTTCCATAATTAAGACGCGAACCTGGCAGACACCATGCAGCTAACATAGATATGATTAATTTTCATCTTCCCTTTTATTGTAAAGGTTGTCCTTTCCAGTGCAGAAAGCTTTATTGTGGATGGATGGATGGACTGACGAATGGACGGATGGATGGATGGATGCGAGATAGGCCAGCCAGTAGCGAGTTTGAGGTAAAAGGGGGCAAGACATGGGAAAGTTTAATGCTTTGAAAAAGTGACCTTTTGTGGTAACTAATTTGTCACTTCCCAACACCATCTGCTGACTCGTCAGCTGCATCCATCATAACCATGAAAAGATACTGAAAAGTCAATTAAAAGGAGAACCAGCGTTAAATGGGCTCTGTGCAAACTCTTTAGCAAAGGGAGGGGAAATAAAACCCCTGATGTGTAATGTCTTTTTCATGAACACACATGCATGTGGGCCTAGGCAGAAAAGCTCTGCTGACCTCTCAGGAAGTTTTACAGGTGGAACTGCTAAGCTGCAGTAAATACAGGGGGATTGCTGTGGGAGTGAGTGTGCACAGGCATCTGTAGCATATATAAAGGATGGGAAAGGCAGCAGGAGCATCCAGGAGTGACCAGGAGCATGAAGAGGTCTGGACTTCAGCATCCCATGGCTGCACGTGCCAGGTAGCTACTTGGTCCCTGTTCTCACTTCAGGCTGGGTCGGCACTTGATGGGTGCTCAGAACAAACTGCTGATGTTACCAGTGTGTGCTGGCTTCAGTACAGTGAGCCCTGACAAACTGGAGGGAACAAAATCTATGCTTAAACAAGGGGAAAGATGCTCTCTGCTTATCCCCCAGCATCGATTCCACCAGCTCCTGCCCCTCACTTGCTGTGAGCACCCATCAGATACAAGAGCGTGCTGCAGCAGTGCTGGAGCTGGGTGCCCTCTGCACTGGAGGAGCCGCTTTGCGCAGACAGACCACGAATTTCAGACAATCCCTATCGACAGGGAGGATTTGATTGCTTTGGAAGAGAGCTCGGTAGATAAATGCTCTGACTTGTCACTGTGTTCACACCAATACCCAGTGGATGTTCACCCTCCTGCCCCCAAACTGGCATTTCACCCCATTTTACACAGGAACAAGGAGAGCTGGGCAATGCCCCACATGGCTGCAGTACTTTGTTGTGCTGATGCTGAACTTGGGATCTTCCTGCTTCGTGCCTCCTCTTTTGTAGCTGGGAAGCAAATTCACTAACAGCAAAGTACATGTCTGCCTGGAGAGGCTTTGAGCTGGACATCTCAAGTGTGAAAGACATGTCCTGCTTACAAATTGAGGAAGAGACATTCAGAAATTACAGGTTTTGAGTGGAGCAATGTGTGGGGGTGTTCCTCTGGGGGAAGAGGGAGAAAATCAATTCGCAAAGAGATAGTTAGGAAGAGATAAAGGAGGTGGCCAGGTTTATGTCTTTCAATATGGCAGCGTTTCATTGTGGTGATAAATTAAAAGGTACAAAAGATTGAAGCTGTTGAGATAACACCACATAATCAACACATCTGCATATTGACACGTTGTATTGCAAAGGGGAAGCCTGAGCAATCCTCTTACGATCACTGCAGCAAACAGTAGATCTGGCTTGGTCACTTAGAGCCATGTCTCAGTGCAGTCCCAGCAAGGGTGGACTGGGGGGAGATGGCCCCAGTGCTGCCCTGAGCAGTGTGCAGGCAGAGGAGCAGGGCCCAGCACAGTGGAGGGTTGTGTCAGAAAGGGAATCTTTATTAACTTTAATTCCAGCTGATATTTATGGGAAAGCTAACACAGGGGTGAAATGTGAGCTCGCAATGTCTTTCAATAACGTCCAAGAGGTTTCTGAGTAACTCAGGACCGGGCTCAGATCAGGTAGCGTACTGAAGCAGTGGGACCAGGCTTCATTAAATTCATCCCGAGAGAATATTTTAATATTTAAAGAGAACATTGAATGTTTATGTAACTCCTCTTCTGACGTGAAGCTGCTGTTAAATCACTTCAGAAGGTACTTTTTAAAGTGTTTATACTAGGCTGTTATGGAGCTGTGCTGGCAAATGCTGCTCCCAGCTCTCCCGGACCCAGTAAGGCTTATTAAAAGATTCAGCCCATCAAGGAGGGTTTGCAGGGGTGAGGAATATGAAGATAAGATTTAACAAAACAGCTGTCTCCAGGTTTGTCTCTCTCTCAGCATCACTCTATCTCCCTCTCTGCCAGTGGGACTGATGGGAGCGTGTGTGTGGGTCTCAAACCAGAAGAGCTGGAAGGCTAAAGCTTGCAGAACAGAGAGAGTCTTTAACAGTGCTCAAGGGCTGGGCTTGAAGTCCCTGGAGATATTGCTCAAGAACAAATCTGTTTACAGAAAAAGATTTGAGAGGAGAATTGTCAGTCAAGACACTTCTATTCTCAGCTCAGGAGCAACTGGGAGAGTAAATATACCTCTGGTTAGCTGGTGGATAAATTAGATTGCAGCTGATCAAAAGCCAAAGGGATTTGTTGTCAGATGGCCCTCTCCACTGTCACCCTGGTATCTTCTGTGTCATTCAGATTCTCATGATGGTTTCAAAGGAGGCAATGGCCAGTTCACTTGTGCTGTATGTGGTGTCTCTGCTGGCTGAACAGACTGAAGACTTCATGACCTTTTCATGCAGAGCAACTCCCATAAAATGCAGGTAACCCCTAAGAAACTGCAGGGGCTGGAGCCCTGAATAGCCCAGGAAAGGTTTCCTCCTCCCTCATTCCCCAAGCTTTCATCTCCATCATCTGCCCCTCCTGTTCAACAGGAGATACCATGATACTGGCAGTCCCTCACTCACCCTGAGGTGAAGGGCTATGGGAGAGGACAGAAACAACCTTTAGGCTGTAAGACTAGAAAGGAAGAGCCTGGATCCTTTGCATAAGAACCAGAAGACCTGCATAAGGGATCATCTTCAGCAAGTGGGACTCGTTTTTCTTTCCTCCATGCTAGTGGCTGTAATTTTGATAGAGAAGCTGCAGCCTCCCATCACCACAGTGATGGGTCTTTTTGTTGTAATAAATAATTAACCATCCTCCAGATGGTTGTCACCTCTGGGATGTGCAGAGAGGAGAATGTTCTCTCTTTTGATGTGAAACTAATACTGTTGAAAGGTGTCAGGCAGCCTCAGAGACTGCATCTCCTTAAACACAGCCAAAGTGAGCTTTTCCTGCACAGCACTACCCATTGATACCAGGGAGAAATCTTATTTCCAGCACCTATCCACTTGCTGTGGGTAGCAATTGCTTTTTGTGGGGAGTACAGTCATCCTTCATCCTGCTTTAGGAAGATGATAGGGACCCACGCATGGTCCCCAGATCGATTGTTCATACATCACAACCCTTGTAGCTATGTGTCCGCTAGTGATTGAGGCTCTTCTAGACATACATTCAAACCAAGGCAAGTGCACAGCAGGCAGTTTGACTTCAATCCACTTTACATGTCCTGTCACGTTTGTCATATCCCAAAGCAACTTTGGTTTTTCTCTTTGGGCTGGCAAGAAGGGTCCTGAAGCCAAGTTTAGCCCCATAAATGGGAAGGGAGCAGAAAATTACTGAGTTTGGGGATTTAAGTGCCAGTCTAAGCCCTCAAAGGCATGCTTACCTGGTTAGCCAAGTCTGAAAATTGTGCTTTTCCATCTGAATACAGGGAACTCTTTGCCCTGCCGCTCCTGCAGGAAGCTCAGCAGTTCTCTCCACCAGGAGCGTGTAGGTCCACCCCAAACCAGCTACACTGGAATTTGGCCAAGACTTTGCAGGTTAATGTGCAGCTATTACAACCGTGGTGCACCAAGAAGCAATAATAGGATTTAAACAGCAAGGATTCACAGTTCAAAGCATTAAATAATTGGCACATCCCAGTGTGGACACCCTTCCCTGCTGCAACCACAAGCCCTCCTGTGCTCCAGCCATGACTAAAACAACTCTATTTACTTCAGGCACATCTGAGCCACAGCTGGCTCAAAGTCAGCCAGGCTGGAGGCAGGATGATACCTCATCCTCAGCCTTTATTAAGGCAGGGTGCTTCACCAGCATCAGCGAAGCTGAGGACTCGAAGGGTCAGGGTGTGAGATAGTGGAGGATTATAATCAATGTTCTTCATCTTTACAGTCTCTGTGGCCAGGAGGAGCTTTTATCTGTTTTTCAAAGTCAGCCCATAGATGATCCAATGCATGGAAACTTTGGCACTCTGAACAGCACAAGATTGCGTTGATTTCAGAACGTTGCCTTTTTCCCCACACGAGGATCATCCTTGTCCCTTCAAATCAGCCCCAGATCCTTTTCCAGCTTTACCAGAGTGGGGTCTGAGCACTGCAACCTGCCTCTGCTCTCCTCAGCTTTTCCTTCTGATGTTTCTGGCTTCCCCCCCCCCCCAGCTAGCTGTTCCTGGCAGAGCTGGGATGTGGCTCATCCCAAGGCAGCTGGAAAAATACCAAGCTGTCCTGAAGAAACTGCTAGCAGAGATGTTACAGGACACCCCAGACGGTTCTGACAGCAGGTTGATTTCTGCCTTGGGAGTTCTGCCTTTCCTTCCTTTCACCAGCTCATCATCACGGAGATATTTATATTCCTCAGAAGGGCTTTTGTGTCATGTTTGCTCAGTTTACAGGGTCCTCACCTGCTCCCGTGCACACACTCTTCTTCTGGGAAGGTTATTCCCTCTTTTAGGGTGCTGTTTGTACCCTAGAACTGATACTGACTGTTAGCAGCATTGCAACACTTCCCAGCAGCTCCCAACACTTTCCTACTCCTTCTTGGTCTTCAGGGTGCAATTTCCAATAGTTTGTAAGGCAAGCTACACCTGCGAGCAGCTCAGCCCCTGCAGAGCTGAACCCTGCTGAACACTTCATTACAGCTGGAATGAGCTGCAGTCTGAATCCCACCCTAGGCTTCGCTCTTAGTGCATGGTAATTGCTACAGAAAACATCCAGGAGCAGCGTGTCATGCAGCTCACTCTTGCCTGCAGGCTTGAGAGGTAGTGCAATGGGTTTCATTAGTGTTATCTCCAGACCTTTGTCATATCCCCACTTAAATGTCCCAAACGATGGTACCTACTATTCCTGCTGAAGTTGTTCCTCTGCTTTGCCTTGCTGATTTCAGTTTGCATTCCAGCTTTTTAGCTGGGGAGCTGAAGAGGAGGATACAATATATAAAGCCTAGAAAACACTGACTGAAAGCTTAAGGACAACTGCGCTTTTGTCTCTTTTCGTTTTGGCTGACTGATATCTGCAGAATCAGAAGAGAAAGCGATGTAGCCTGCTAAAGCTAAAAGGCTCCATGTGTAAATGAAACCTGTAAAAGAGATGAACAACAAAATCTGAGGTGAGATAATAAGTCACACAGTATAATTAAACGGAGGATTTGGGGCTCCTTTTCTGCATGCCTCTCAGCCAGATGGCAAGCAGTAAGTGTGGGAAAGAGGGAGGGTTTCCAGTTCTGGAGAACACTGCTGTCCTTCTAAGCAGTGCAAAGCATGCTGCAAAGCCTGAGTAATTAATCTTTGTGGACTAATAAATTTCATCCCTCCCTTTCAGCAATTAAGGAAACTGAGGCAAATCCTTCCTGGATCTCCTAGCCAAGGCAGTGACACGAGTGCAGGATGAGGAGTGCTGCGGCCTCGGAGCACAGGCTCCCACCCAGCTGGGAGAACACAAGAGCGCTGGTTTGTGGCTCCTACCTGTGCTCCTAACCCCCCCTTACTCGCCCAGGCAATTTACATCTCAATAACATGATGAGGAGCACCTCTCCTGTAGCTAGTGAACAGGCACAGTGTGTGTGAAACAACACAGAGCTCTGGCCTTATTTCTGCTTCTCAGACAAATCTAGAGGTGAAATTGTAATTCCACTTGAACATATTGCTCTCCATTTACATACCTTTGGCTTATTTTAGAGCTGCTCCTTTATACTGGCAGCAGGAAATCCAACATATGTAAAGTAAGGATGGATGAGATCAATGGTATACCCAATTTCAATCCAATTTTATCCTCCCAACCTAACACAAATTCTGTTCTCACTGGCTCATTTAAATAGCTGTGTTTGTGCTAGAACAACACTTCTCGGTGCGCTCTCTGCTGCAAGCCATCCCTTAGGAGACAAGAAATCTCCCAATGTATAATGTAACATCTAGCATGGAGTGGATTCCAGCTTTAACATCGATTCAAAGACATGCTCCCAGCCCAAGGACTGATCAGCTCAGTGTAACTCGGTGTTTGCAGGGATTATTGCTGAGGCAGGTTGAGCTATGAAATCACTATAAATGAGTCTGAGCGGGAGGAAGATAAAAAGTAATGCATTCTATTAGACTGAAAGCAGAAGCAACTGCATGTATTGCTGGGCTCCAGGAGCTCAGCCTCTGCAAATCAGTCTGCAGTGGAACAATATCCACAATATCTGCCATGGAAATCACTGGAGGAGCTTCATCATGTATACACCAGTGCCCAGCAAGATCAGAGACAAGGCTGTTGAGTTCTTATTTCTGAAAGACGCAAACCTTTATCTCAGGTTTCATTTTGCCCTGCCACAGGAAAACATCTCCTCTTGAGGGACAAACTGCTCCTAACAACCCACACAAGCTCTCTGGCATGTCCCTTTGCCCAGCTCTTCTGTTCACATCGTTCTCCAGGCTGACAGCTCCCCTGTGCCATCTGGGAAGGAAAGTTTCCCAGCAACAGCAAGCAAGAAAGCGAACATGAGCCTCTTGGATTTGCTTCCTGGACCATTTCCCACCAGGGTGATGGTGGGGCTGATGCTGTGGAGATTTCCATGAGGAGATCCACCAATGTGACTTTGCTGGGATATCTGCCTCTACACTTATGTTTTGCCCTAGACAAGCAGCAGCAGCAGCAAAGGCCTGCTTTTACCCTGCCATTGGTTCTGCCAAAGGCTTTTCCAGTTGACCCAGCACAGGGGTGTATGTGAGAGTAACCATATGAACCGTCTGTCTTGTCCTGCAGCAATACCTGTGCTGTCCAAATACACACCAAAGTACAACAAGCCTTCAGCTTCTGGAATTCCTTTTACCTTTAAGGGCCTGAGGGAAAGGTACAGGAAGAAGATGATGTGAGGACCTCAACCATCCTCCCAGGCATGACTCCCACTGTCAGGGGGAAGGCATATCTTAAAGAGCAAAATAGTTTGCGCAGCAGAACTGTATCCCCAGTGTCCTGGAAGCCTGCTTTGGCAGCTAGCAGCAACTAAGTCCATGCCTTGCAAGCGGGTGGGAAGATGCTGCTGCTCCAGCAACTGAACAGTGTTGTGGCAGGATGAGCAGCCAAGCAGTTGGGAGAAAGAGGCAGGGAAAAGAGGAGAGGAAAGCCTCAGGAGGCTGAGGACATGGTATGCAATGGGGCGGCTGAGGAGCGGTGTTCTTGGGTCATGCCTGTGCACGGCTCTGAGTGACAGCGTGCTAAATTGGCACAGCCGGCTTCCAAGTAAGATCTGACACTTCTCTTGGTGACGTATGCAGGACTGTCACCCAAATGCCATGGGATAAGAAGACTGAGTGGGATGGCAGGGTTTTAAAGCAGCTGCTCAGTGGAGGTGGAGGGGTTCATCTGCTGTCCATGCTTTTTGGGGTGCAGCACTCTCCCCTCTTCAAGCACCTTATGAAGACTGTGCAGATCTATTTCTGCCCCTCTGCTTACACCAGTCCGGACTAGATACTTCCAGAGGAGAAGCAGATGGCACTCCTGCTCTTCCCATTCAGCATCTGAGGCACTGCCAGCAGGCCTAAGGCAGCTTCTGGGCTAGCAGGGAAGGTGGAGGCTATCCCCTCCTCTCTGTCCCATCTTCCCACATCCAGCTCAGGATATTTACAGCCAAGATACTCGAGAGCTACACTGTGGGCTGGGAAACTGGCTTTTCTCTGAGCATCGCAGCCCATCTGCAGCATCAGCAGGTTGTGCTCGCCCTGGCAGCCTCCGCTGCTGCCCAGAGCTGTGAGGATGGCTGATAGGTGGCTAATAGGTGATTGTCCATGCGAAATGGGCTCTGTCGTGTCTGAGAAACAGAGGGCTCTCTTCTACTGCCTTCTCTGCGGTGGCTAGGTACCTTCCAGGGAAGCAGGGATGCTCCCAGGGATTGTCTTACTAGGAAGGGAGCACAGCCATGGATTCCTCATCACAAAGAAGAGGCATCTGTTCCTGCTGAGTAATGGTTGCTGCCAACCTCCCTTCTGTGAAGGAGTCACAGCTTTTCCACAGGCATCCAGTTCCCCAGCATCATTCCCGTGTTCCGCACTCTAAAGTTCATGCACTGGCAAAACTCTGTCCTGGTGGAACTTCCCTGACTTCCAGAAGCAGAAGTTGAAAGGACGGGTTTGGGGTCTTTTTTTTGCTGTATTTTTTATTTTTCTCTGAAACAGGAGGTGCTCATTTCATTCACGGGCTTCTATCAGCTCAGGCTTAGACACCAGCAGGCATCTGCATGTCTGGGCAGAGCTTCTCTACACTGAAAGCTGGGAGCTTACAGAAGCTGTGTACTTAAGAGCATATTCTAATTCTGTATTTACATTAGACACTGCTCCAAATTATTAGCTGTCAGTTGTGCTTTCCAGCTAGTGAGCAGGGGAGGCTTGGCTTAGCACGTTCACACTTCCCATCGGAACTGAGGATTGCTCTTTTAATGGGCTTCCTGGCCCCCTCTCGTTGCTAACCAGATTAACAAATCTCAGCATCTCGTTGCTGCTTTCTTGAGTGAATGAGGAAGAGCAAGGTGAGATTTGCCTGGTGCCTCGACAAGAAAGACACAGCAGCAAAGTGAGCGTGAAAGGAGGGGTGTCCCTAAGGATGTGTTCTATGCCACGATGGCACAGTTCATCACTTCATGGTGGTAAGCAGCGGGGGACTTTGTACTTTCCACCACGCCGGTACCACACGTCACTCATACAGCAATACACAGGCAGCCCTCACTGCTTTCTCGTTATCTTTAATTAAATCCAGATATTATGGAATTTCACGGTGTTTCAGCCACTTTCATTGCCTGCTTTTACAGGCGGCGGCCGGAAAACACAATTGCTGTACATCGCTGCCTCACCAAAATACATTTTTGAGTGAATGCTTGGTCTTAGGCTGCAAAGGATGCAAGGAACCTCCTTCCCCAGCAAATATCCCAAGGACCCAGATCCTGATGCTGCCTGGAGCGGTGGCAAAGCTCCAGCTTGCTTGATGAGTGTCAGCGAGATGACTGTAACTTGGCAACGATGAGAGGGATGAGGAAAACGTGTGTGTGGGTAGCAGGGGGCTGGGAAAGCCACTTCTTTCTCCTCATGAACGTCCCTAACGATGTCAATACACTGCTGTGGCTCAAACTGACGTGAGAGGTGCACGAGCCCCCTGCTTGCTTCTGAGCAGCGTGCTCAGGGTGATGGGGCAGTGACAACAGCCGGGCACAAGCACTGAGGCTACTTTTGCCCTTCACTTTCGCCATCTTTCCCCTGCCTGTGAAGTGAACAACAGCTCCTCCCGGACACCAGCCCCGCTCTGAGAAGACACCGTGACCTCCCCAGCATGGCCGAAACAGCCACCCTGCCTTCACAACATGGCGGCTCCTTCACTCGACCTTCTCAATATGGCGCTGTCTCCCGCCTCCCTCCTCAACATGGCGGCCGCGAGAGGCCCTCCTTTGCCCTTCCCCAAATGGCGCTCGCGCTTCCCTGCTCGCAGTGCACTTCCGGTGCGGCCTGGTGTCAGCGCCGCGGCCATGGCGGAGCTCACCGACGCGGAGCTCCGGAAGGAGCTGGTGGCTCTCGGTTACCGGCCGGGGCCCATCACCGCCACCACCCGCAAGGTCTACCTGAAGAAGCTGGGCTGCCTGCGGGCCGAGG